>JAUELC010230372.1:0-16841 GCA_031471745.1 Cryptochiton stelleri | reverse complement strand
CTGATGCATGATCACGGGGAGTGGAAAATCGTCATTCTACCGTTTATCTTGGACGACTGATGGCTGGAAGGAAATGGAATTACTACGCTACCTTTTGTCACACTGTCAGCGTTTGTACAAGGAACTAGACAGGAGACTCTCCAATCGATATCACACCGTAGATCTATATGTCATATTCACTACAGGCAATATTTGAAGATACCCAGAACACCAGGATTAGTTACCAACTAATTTAATATATGTAGACATTTTATTATGGGACAGTAGCACATTCTTTATTTAATAAATATTAAAGTTATAATAAAAACATCTATTGTATTATATAGAAGGAAATCAATAGGCACATATACATTTCTTTGGTGGCCAATTAGATTTATCGTCTCTCCTATCATTCTTTGAATGAATACATCAATCAACAATTCGAACGAACGAACGAACGAACGAACGAACGAACAAACAAACGAACCAATCAATGAATCAATGAATCAATGAATCATTCAAGCAAGCAAGCAAGCAAACAACCAATCAATCAATCAATCAATCAATCAATCAATCAATAAACAAATCAATAAATCTATCAATCAGCCTGATCAATCTGATCTGTAGTCGTATAATTCGCATTCTGTTCACGAAATATAACTGCTATTGAGCTAATATAAGAAGAGCTTTTGACCCCTTGTAGAATGGTTACCTTTGATCAGCCCAATGTTTAAGTGGTTTGATAGTTGTTGGAAAGAAGCTCTCAATCATCAAAGTGGACCCAACTACCCAATGTAATAACAGCTAATTGGATAATATAATTACCACAAAAAGCGCGTGTATCGAATCAGTATTTATCAACATGGTTCGCCCAAGGCATTCTTATAGATAAAAGAGCAATACTGTAGTCCTACAATAGAAACTCTATCATCCTCAGGTGCTCACTTTTTCTGACTTTACCCCAGGGAAAATATCTCCTTCAACCGGAGATTACAATACTGGTCGGTTAATGTGACGTCTCCAGCCCTTATTTGGACGCCTTCAGATAGTAACAGTTGTTTATCCAAAAATAACAATTATCCACAGATCAGTGGTTGTCGGGTGGAAACAGTCAGGAGTCATCGGCAAGTGAGTGGTTATAGCGCTCTACGTAACCCGTGAAATCAAACACTGCTGTAACAGTAGCTGAGACTGGGTGACACTCCATCACCAAGTCGCTGACGGCAAGATAATAGGAACAGCCAGTCCCTCCAATAGCTAGCGATAATAAATCACGGTGGAATTAAATTTTGCACCTAGCCAATTACGGGCGGAGTCGGCTTGCAAGAGATGAAGGCTGCGTGAGGGAGACACAGCCAGTCTAGTGGCATCCAGGCAGTCGGCTAATTCAATTTCACGGCAAGTCGAGCGAACATTCAGATCGGTGGATTCGAAGCAATAATCTGGCTGGCAGATTCGCTTCACTCACAGTTAACTGATCGCTTTTCACGGAGAGCTGCGCCTCACAACTTTGTACTTGTTTTTGTGTTGCAGATCGGGTGTAAAAGATCTGTGAGGATATAAAGTTGCGGTTGGCTCCTCGGTGTCCGTGTCAGTTTTGATCTTCTGGTGGCGCGTGGCGAATCTCACATTTTAGGATCTCTAAAAGTCTAATCAAAGGATGATCGAGGAATAATTTGAAGGCGTTTTAACGACGATGGTATGTGTGGTGAAATATCAACATTAAATGGCTTAGGATAGCACGTGCTTTATTCAAACGCGTGGAGACATGGTAGAGTATAGTCTGCTACTTTTTTGCCTCACTGAGCGCGGTTAAATCAATGAGGAACTCGCTGTGTTAGAAGTTTGTGAAATTGTCACCATCCTGTACTTCTCTCTGAATATGGACAAACGGGAGGTGGTTGAAGAGACCGAACTGAAGGAAAGTCTCCAGCCGCCTCTTCCACCTGCCCCTCCCGATCGCTGTGACTACCGGGGAAAGTTTATCTGGAAGGAAGAACCACCCGCTGGCAACTTTACCGTCTACAGTTTCGAAAATCTGGACGGTAACAAACAGCCGGAAAAGGCAACGTCGATCCCTTCGACGACCAAAGAACCGTTTTATTCGACGACTGAAATAGTCGACATGTTACAAGGATTACATTCTGAGATAGAGACTCTAAAGGACAGGATTTACTGTATCAACAATAGAAGGACAAGTTTTGTTTATGAGAATATTGAAGGTAAACGGCGCAGTTCAGAAACTCGCCGGGAAAATAGGGATTATCTTTTACAATCTGCTCAAGAGGCCGGATTCCATAGGTTAAGATTTGTGCTCGACCCTAAAGTAGGATGCTGTCGAAAGTAAGTATACCACAGTTATTTTCCATTTATTCTCCAACGGTAATCTTTCACTTGCAGCAGAAGATATTTCTTTCATAAAATAATTTTAAATATTTATTTTTCAAAAATTATATTAAGAATCAATATGTCAAACATATGACCAAACGTATGCATGCAGCTATTCTTAAGTTATATTGTAATTGTTTATTCTGTTGTCTTCTAACTTTGCGGAAGAAACTAGAATTTTCTTGAACAGACTACCTTAATAATCTCATAAAATAAAAGTATGATGGAATTTGAATATTGGCATCTCATTATTGTCGCTTCGTGGTCAGGTGGTATTTGCAGTTTCCTCAATTTGTTCCTTTCCAACTTCCGGTCGTAGGTCAACGCTCTGTTAATGAGTTTTCACGAGAGACATTTTGTGAAGGACTTGGACACAACAAAAACAACACTCAAAATAAAAAGAATTGTTGGTGTCAACAACAGAAATGTATGCACTAAAATAGGGGTCTATACAGTTTGTCATAAATAAAGAGGTAAAGCCGAAGCCGCATCTATCAGATTAAATACTATAAGGTGCATTTTTAATGATTTATAAATGAAGCGAGTTGTTATAGGGATGCTACAAATATGCTAGGTATAGTCACCAAAACAAACTGATTCTATACAGGTTGTATTAAGACTGAACCGCGTTACATGATACTTT
Source organism: Cryptochiton stelleri (assembly GCA_031471745.1). Lineage (NCBI taxonomy): Eukaryota > Metazoa > Mollusca > Polyplacophora > Chitonida > Mopaliidae > Cryptochiton > Cryptochiton stelleri. Next base: position 13,831 of record JAUELC010230372.1, on the reverse strand, counting down.
ATAAACCTGAGTTATATTTTCATGTATGACGCATTTTCTCCATTGTCTCTTTGGTTGTTGAATGCAGATAAATATATATACTGAATTAGGTCATGGTAAAACTTTGTTCGGTTTCAACGAACGATGTATTCTTCTCTGACAATGGATTTTAATCCGTATTATCATTCATTGATGAATACATTACTTCAATTTCGGCCATTTTGAAATCTTTAGACGTACAAATTATTTTAAATATCTGTTATTATAAGTTAATTCCTTACAAGATATAGTCAATTTAATGTTTTTTATCCATAATATACGTGTCTCGTCTTAAGAACGAACTCTCAACTCTATTTCATTTTGATACCTCAATTCCCTACATGGATTACTAAGTGTGACAAAGCACACAGGAGTTTGTTGGTCTAAAGTTAGGGACATAATAACTGACATTAACTGGAGTCACGAAACTTCTTGGATGCCAGAGAGGTGTTGAGTTTTATTCCCTCGCCAATCTCACCAAAGTGGAGTTCCTTGCTTTCCACACCTCTGCCTCATAGTTATGACTTGTCCGGGGAGAATTGAGCCAGCGTAGACTCGGTGGTTTCCAACAACTGGCGAACCTAAAACTACATGATGTGAAGGAAAGAATATAAAACAAAACCCTTTATGATTTTGTTGGAGCATTATCGCGTCTGCAAGCGGATATTTTAACACAATTAAAGGCTACAGAATTAAATATAACCAGCATCTCCGGTCTCCTGCACGCAAGTGTACTCCATTCCATTGTCCAATAATTTAGGACAACAGGGTCGGATTTTATCATTAGTAAAAAAGGGTCATAAATGTCTCGAAATAATGGTAGAATATTTTGCGAACATTATTAGGATGAAATTGATGTGAAATGCCTCCAGTACATTTCTATGAATCTGAAACCAGATATTTTATTATCTATTGTAAGACCATTCTCTAGTTTGACAAGGGGTTTATAATAAACCGAAATATTGAATAACCGTGCATCCATGTGTATCCTAATACTTTTATTACGGCGTGGATCACTCTAGTTCTCTTTTTGTATCTATACGTCTGAAGACGATCTCAACATAAGGCCTATATGATATGTAGAGGTATCTTTGTGTTTATGACATAAGAGTATTCAAAGAATCATGCAGCCAAAGTGGGATTTAAAAGTTACAGTTGGAAAGTTACAATGGTATATATATTCGACATAAATCGGCAATACATTTTTCAACCGGCATCTGGATATTGGCGTTATGTTCCACTGTAACAATCACATAACACACAGTATACCACTCATTAGAAGACATTAAATAACTGAGAAAATACGTTAAAATCAATATATTAAGTAAAATTTAAAAACATAACAAATATAAATTTGACATTATGATATAAAGTGAGAATTTAAAGAGGGGAATAATGAAGTGAAGCTCAATCGCAGAAGGCGATATGCGCAGTTTGAAATGCAATTAGCACTTACATTGTAGATATTTCTTAACATTGGTTATATTTAGGATGCTTTCTTGTACATTCATTCTGGTATTGATTTGGGGTCGTAAACAAAATTAACAGTTGTATTCATCAGAAGTCAATTCATAATTTATCAAAATCGTTAAAATTCGAAAAATGAATAAACAAACTAATAAATAAACCCAGAAGTTAATAAATCTTAAATAATATGTTAAGTTGTTCTATATTGCATGTCATCCTACTATAAAGTATTTAAATCTTCAATAAAACACAACATATGAAATTGAATAAATAAATAAATAAATAAATAAATAAGATGTATGTTTTCTATTTGGCAAAAGTACTAAAATTACACTAGATATATATTCAACAATCTCCCTAAATTTTTCCATATTTAAGGTGGTGTCCTAATAAGTTATATGGGTAATATGCTAAAATGTGACCTGTCATATCTCTATAGAGTATTTTAAAACTGTGCCTTCAAATAAATAAAATAAATTAAAATAGTTTAGAAAAGACTAAATATATATATTTCAAATTGTGTTTTTATCCTATTGTTTCATGTGTTTGGATCTAATAAGTAACAACACTAATACAGTGCCAAGAAATTCTGATTTGATTTCCCAAGAGCTTTGATTTTTTTTATTTCAAACATTTACATTAACTCTATGCTATGTTATACAAACTAATTCATATGTTTTTGTATGTAAATTATAATAAAAACATGTCTGCTGACACAGGAAACTAAGCGACAAACAAAGAGTTGCACAGATTGTGTTTTCAACACCTAACCTAAATAAATAGTGGGGAACAGCCAAAACATTAAAAATACATACAGGTATTTAATGGTTGTATTTAGAGACGATCTCTGTCACAGTGTGCTAGTTTTACTAGCTTGACAATCAAAGTTTCAGTCATGTTTTAACCCACTACCAAACTATAAATGTCGACCTTTACCAAGTATTGGCTACCAATGCATTCTAATAGTATTAGTGAAAGAGAAAGAATTTTAACAACAGCAACAACAGCAACCAATCTAATGAAAACACATTTTTTCAACAGCTAACGAGTTTTCGTCTAGTCAAATACAACTTGTCAAAGTATTTGATATATTTTACTATTCCGATTATGATTGCCACAATGTCTTGTTATTTTACTTCTGAATCGTTGAATTTGGATAACGGTCCAGTTAGGTTAGTGACAACGGGACGTTTAGCTTTCCATGGATCGAATAAAATTCTCCCAAACATATTCAATATTAAGCATTTAAAAGGAGCCTATTGGTCGATTGGTCAATCGACCAATGAACCAATCAGAAATTACCCAATTGGACACACGGAATTAAAAAATCAATCATTCAACCAACGAATCAACCAACACATCATTCAATCAATCAATCAATCCATCAATCAAAAAATCAACCTATCAACTAATCAATCAATCAATCAATCAACCAATCGATCAATCGATCAATCAATCAATCAATCAATCAATCAATCAATCGATCGATCAATGGAGATGTTATGGGAATGATCTTGTGTAACCTTTTCCTTTGTCTGTATAATGAGACTGCCCTGCCTTGGTCAGGTCAGAACCAATCTTCATTAAGCTCCCCTCTCCTTTGTCTTACTTTGATTCTGGGGAGTACATGTAGGCGACTTCAGACAGTTTACAGAAAATCAATTCCTCAGATTAGATATCTTAACACTCATCAAATATTAAATTCAATAATCAGATTCGCTGTAACCTTACATCCAGCTGCCATGACCGGAGTGTTCTGCATACCCAAAGTAAAATAGTTCCTTGTTAGGGTGTGATATTTGCTTTTGTATTAGGTTAACGGCCACTGGAGTTCGTCCTATTTGCCGTACCTTTGTAGTCAGCGTCAATGAGTACTATTGTGGGAGTCCTGAAGTGGTTTGCTCTCAATTTGTCTAATAAGCAACTTTCCAATGCCAGTTTTGGTTTCAGAATTGGAATCAGAATGTTGAGATGTACTTGATAAAATGTTCATTGTAGTCCCTGGTTAGACAATAACAATTCCTGAAATGGCCACATCTGGGCTGAAAAAAGGAACCAACGAAAAGCAATCAAGAATGTCTCCGTGCTATGCTGTTTTTGTTGCTTTTATATGAGCAGAAGGGCTTAGTGGTTTCAGTTCATCTACTATGTGAGGGAGACTGAACCATTGATCCTTTTGTAATTACTTGCCCACGAGGACTTGATAGAATATTTCTCCACATTTCACACTCGGTTTCTCTCAGGGCTCTCCATCCCCGTCACCCTCTCCTCATGAAGACGCCCCAATAAGCGGAGCTGAAGCATCCTTGTCCGATATCTTTGTCTCTTATTAATATGGTAAATACCGATTTCCGGTTACGTTGATGTCATATTGCTTCCTGAACGCCCGGAAATTGTAAACCCAACTCTGCAAGAAATTACTGTAACATCATTATAAAGAATTATTCAACAGAGAAAATAGACGGATGACTAATTAAATAGTTCCTAGGCCCAAGATTCAAATATTTTTGACGTTTACTCTCTGGGGGAAGTTCATTATCAGAAACCCTAGTTTATAACATTGAACTTCACTACACAGAGATCATTTACCGTCAATTAAATAAAAGTTATGTTATTGTAAACCAAAACGATAGACAATTATTCTTTACGGTACAGTAAAATTAGACCTTCATTATAACATGTTGACGGCGCCAGTTTATGAAAGTAATTTGATATGGCGACCAATTTATTATTTAATCCAGCATTAAAAATACCTCTGATAGAATTAAAAATATTATTCTTGATGTAGTAATTCAATTAAAGACATTTCTTATTCAATTATAATTATATTAATAAATAACAGATGTTTTTATCACACATGTTAACAGCCATAAGTTCCTCCTTGAGTCTGCCTCTATTGTTCGGTTCGATACAGGTGTTTTGACCTTTTGAATTAACGTGAATAACACATATATGCAGTTGAATCATCTACCCAGGGCAAGGTTAATGTCCCCATAAAGTTTGTTATCACCCTTGCCACATTTATCTCGTTTCGGCGGTCGGAAATCAAAGTGAATAGGGAAAACGAATAGACCAATCAAACACATGAACCACTTCAAACAGTGTATCGCCTCTGCCGGAATATCATAAAAAACAGAAGAGAAACAAGTCGTTCTTTTCGAGCGATGGCTGAAATTATGCTTAGTCTTGATTTTCTGTTAGAGCGATGATATTCAATTTCTGTCCTACTTCGGTTAATAAAAGTTTTATGTCTTTGACACCGCATCTCATCGTGCGGGCTATGTGCAGAGGAATATGGCACCGACTAGTCTGCGACCTTTGTTTTGCCCATAATCTCAAGCTAGAAGAGTTATCTCCTCCTAGTTTGACCAGAAATATGGTGTAAGTGTGACAAAGGGAGAAATAAAATTTTACCTCCTGACTCACCTTGTCTCGAGAAGATGGTGGTTTTACTTACAGATTATTTTGAACTCATATGAATAAAACATATCTGCAGTTGAGTTAGAGATATGTGTAATTTAATTATAGATATATCAAATTCTGAATTAAATAATTATTTGACCCTCCATGATTTGTCGCCTATCTTAAAGTTAATGTTTGTTATTGATTTCACTCCTTTTAGTCGCCGCCAACGGAAATTATTTAAAAAAAATAAACTGCGGACTGTTCTAGCTTTATTTATCACTAAATTTGCAATGTTTCCTTACATTACATTAAGAAAGCCAGATCCTTAGTCTGATTAGGTTTACAAACACACCATTAAGTGTAGTGTAAATATATAACTGTTATAGATACACGATAACCTGATGAAACCAACTGTAATCAATCTTTACAATGGAGCTTTAATGTTGAAAAAAGTTTTTTACTTCTTTGTTATATTAGAAAATAACGTTATTAACACAAAATACACAGCGAGTGGCAACTGAAATTGCTTGTCGGCGTCGGCAATTTGTTTTATCTTTTACGTTTTTCGTCGCCTTTCTCGTTTTCTAATAATTTGTTATGTTTACGGTTTGAAACAAGGGAATTGCAGAAAAGAAGAAAATTGTCCCGCTGTGATTTGTAATTTCCACGTATTACAGCCATTTTTAGGATTAACGTTTGCGCAATGTTATTCAATCAAGCAGATGCTGCCATTAGAAATTCTACTCCACGTATGCTTAGGATTACGTCATAAGTCTCAGAATCTTGTATATGGGAGCTTATTTCGGTATCCTACAATCTTCTCGTTATGAGGGTGTATATGGAAATATAGTTTCCCTCAACAATGCTTGAATCATCTTTACATACATAATTAACAAGCCAACTTCCTGTGGTGTGTATATCCTAGCCTATGTAACTTATCAGGAAAACTATAATATCTGCGCATGGGCAATGAAGCGATATGCAACAGATCCCCTCACTATGTAATATGAACTCGACAATAGAGTATAATATTTCTTTGTGATAGGCCTGTGAATCTAAGTATTTTTGTAATCTTCAATATAAGATTATATTGCGTCCTGGTATATGTCTTAAAACATACCGATCGTTATCAACAAATGTGTAATTGTTTGCCAGCGACCTACACACGTTAAATTTAAAATGTTTGGCGCTTCATATTGAAGAGTTAAAGTAAACAAGCAAAACAATTGAAAATACTATTGTTTTGTCGCCTGTATTCCTTGTGATAAAGTTTTGAATACACACAAATATATTTAGTGAGTTTTAGAACATAAAAATAAGCAGGGACCGCTCCGTGGCTCAATGATTGCATCTGTCGACCTGGGAATATCAGAGAGTTCGCCGGGGTGTTTTCGAGGTTTCCTCACGGTTTTCCACCAAATACTAGAAATGCTAAGTGATGATATATATATGAAATACTTTTGTCCGTTTAGTACGACGTTAAACAATCAGCAAACAACTATATAAACGTAACACCAATATTTTGTTATTTCCACTGAACAGTGCTGGTCTGAATCATTGGATTCCACTAATAAGTTTACAATAGTACAAGAGGAGTCCAAAGAACAGGGGCCGCTTTCACAACAATGTCCTACGACAAAAAATATCGTACGATAGAATTACGTCACCTTAAACTGTACACACAAATTTGTCGTACGATATGTTTTTGTCGTACTACATTTTGTGAAAGCGGCCCCGGAATATTGATTTTGATGTCATTATGTCGGCGCTTTATTTTGCCATAATTTTACAGACTACGGCAAAGTAAAGCGCTGAAATATTGAAACCCAACTGAAACTTTCGGTGTTCGGAGTTAGTTACACTACACTTGTATAGTGATGGTCTCCCAGGATATTTTTTCGTTTAAGTTACCTTTGCATGAGTTTACAACACAATTGAAATGAACTACAGGTACCTTTATTATGATATCCATTCCTCATATAGTATCTCTACTTTAGATTCTGGAACAGAAAGGTCGTTTTAAATATAGTCCATGCGATATTTATCACTTATAATTGAATTTAGATTAATTTTCTCGTCAGAGGAACAAGGCGATATATGTTATCATAATGATTAGTGTGCCTTGTTTTATAATTCATTTTTCTTAGAACCAGTCCACTTCCATCAACTGAACAGTTTCTGTATTCAGTAGGCCTATATATAGTCGTTCAAATAATGTTGTTTATTAGTACGCATAAGAGACGGATGTGATATATAATGAGAGCAAAATGAGCCGTCTGTTTTGCTAAGGTTTGTACATGGAAAATGTGCTAAAGAACCCATGTCCGTTCCATCGTTTGTGATGTTATTTTTGTGGTTCGATGAAATAAGCCAGGTCCCTCTTTATCACACATTATCAGAGAACACTATTCTCCATGATAATTACCCCCTTTGTCTCTTATCCAACTTTTGATGTATTCGTGTTGCCTTCAAAATGGCATTAATTGGCCATGATAAATATACCGTTCACATAAATCGTGACAAGGGTAATTCATATCGTTCTGGGAATTGCGCCAACTTGATTAAACCGCCTTCCCGGTAACTTCCGGTAATTTTCTGTTAGCGTTGCTGGCAGACACGACGCCCGAGGTGTGTAGTTGTTATCTAGTTCTATTATACAGAACACAGATATCGATGTATGGAAGACCATAATGGTATTGTGTCACTGATGGTTGATAATTATGGAAAGCATGACAAGCAGCGACACTTCAAATTATGTTGTTAGGCAATCTCACCGACATAATTGTTGGCTGTGCTGCGTGAATACAAACAACATATAAGCTGGCCTACTATGGCTTAAATGAGATAAACGTATGTTGTTCATTTGATAGACTGACTCTGTCCTAGTTTATACTGCAGGCCCAAAGTGGGGGTATATATGATTGGATATAATATAGAGAGAAAGAGAAAAGCGTTGCTTTAAGTACTTGATCTTAGATTTGGAGAGCTCAGGTGTAGGTTGTTATATTTCCTTTACACTAAACTGAACTGAAAATACCTGTGTTTTGTTAAATTAACATATATTGGTTTATTCTTTGGTTAACCAAAACTAAACCAAAACGATTAAAAACAAAGAAAATAACACACACACACACACACAACGCGTATTTTTTTAAATAGTAAAACTCTAAAAATTGTGTTATCTTAAATATATGTATTCTTTTTTCATACCTAATTCAATTTATGATTAAACTGCTCCCATATACGTGGATGACAGAGTACATATTGTACATGGTGGCTGTTAGTAGGCGGTTTTATCTATGTCTGATACAAAACACAGAGGTGGACTAAAACGTTCAGGATCTGTGTATGATCGAATTATTAATATTTACAATGGAGCTAAATGAGGTTGTATATTATCTGATCTCTATACGTGCCTGGTGTGTTAAATGTACCATTCATAGTCCATTATCTCTACATATGGTCGATGATTTTTATATTTAATGCTCACACAAAACAAACTGCCTATAGATCTGCATAATTCGATATACAAGCAGCGCGTCAGGAGAATAGGCATTGTCTGATTTTACCATACCGAATTCAGCACGACTCTAGTTCAATTAATAGCCTTGTTTGTAGAATTTACATTATTTGCAGTGATATCGCATTAGAGTTTAAATTATTCAGAGTAGATATCTGATTCTTGAATTCTCTAACTCTGTTGTTGACACTGTGTGAAAATCTCAATTGTTCGTCATCAGCATGGGGACAATAGTGGTAATGATGGCTTTACTCGTTCAGCACGTAATGCCATGTAGTCGCTAATGTGGGGTGTTTGTGATGATCCTATATCTGAAGAACAGAGCCATAGCTATAAACCTTAATACAATACACGACAAAAAGCTGTAATCCCGTTTAAAAGTAGTCCTAATGTTTATGAACTGCAGTGTGGAATATATAGTTCATAAGAAAAATCCCGTGCGATTGTTGGAGCTGGTTGATTTATATGGCAGCACTCTCCAGTATTGATTTTTCCTATTCCACCTGATTGGAGAATAGATTTTCCGGCTTGTTTTACCTCGCGTCAATTCCGGTGTTGTGGCGCGCGGTGAATTGAGTCACTACAAATGATGAACTGAGCGTCGTCGCACTTAGCGGAAACCGGTTTATACACTATTATTCAATAATCAAGTCGTTCAATGATACCTGAGTTGTCATGAAGTCTCCTACCTTTCCACAGTACAATGGAGTACAACACCTACTCGGAACAACTTAGTCCAAACGTGCCAATAAGACCCATATGAAAGATAAATATAAAATAAAATAAAATATATATAAATATATATAATTTACGAAGAAACCATACTTAAAACAATTAAAACACAATAAAATCAAAACATTTAAATGAAAACACATGAAGAAATTGAATAAATAACAGTGCAATCGAATTTAAGCTGGCGATATAAAATAATAAAGAACAGTCAACCGTTTAGCTTATATTAAACATGTGATCCTTGAATGTCATTTGATTGCTTTTGAGACTTTAAAATATCGACCTATGGATATAACAAAAACTGGATGATACGTACTGGTTGAATTAAGATGTCAATATAAAATGGCAGAATGATCAAATGTTTTATTTTAGACACAGAGGAATTACTTAGTTTATCGGATGTGATATTCGGAACACTTCTGGGTTAACAGAATGGCATAATATCGGCATAGGCGTACGATGCGCGTAAAAATTCGAACAATAGGGAATTTTGAATAATTTTCGGGCAATTCCCCTATCTTGTCCCTCCAATCTGATTAAGGCCCGTACGCTTATGTATATCGGAATCTTTCTAAATGTATTCTAGTGAAGAGTTTGTCACTCATATTTAGTATATGAAACAGCATTTCACTCGAATAGTGTAATTTCGAACACAGAAATCTCCATTATACTCAACGTCTCCACACTTTATTTTGTCATATTTATAAGTATAAAGAGTATTCAATGATAGCTCATTTTTAAAATTAATTTATTTATACATATCTGATTTGTTTTCTTTCTCTTCAGGTTTTTCTGGTTTCTACTGGTGTTATGCGCTCTTGGCTTACTCATTTTCCAGTTATTAGATCGTGTAGTTTTATTTATCAGTTATCCTACAGAAGTGAATATCCACACACAGTACGTGAATAACTTAGAATTCCCAGCTGTCACAATATGCAACAGAAATATGTTCAGGTAAGTTTTATTAGCTTTCACTTTCATTAAACTATGATTTTAACAATAATGCAAAATACAATCGTAAAGAAAAAAAAAAACCTTTAAACTTAAATTTAAAAAAAAATGGTTGTCAGATTTTGACAAGTTTTGTTAAAAAAGAAATACTATATAAAAGTGCAACACTGTGCACCAGCATTTTTAAAATAAAAGACAAAATAATGAGACATATTTATTCCCACACATGGCCAAAACCGGTTCACTTGCAATGGACAATAAAGTTTCATAAGATAATGAAAATGGTCACTTTAATCTCCTCTTGTACTTATGTTACAAAAAACATGAACTCGGTGAAATCAGAAATATCTCGGTCAAAAGTAAATGTTGTAATAGTTCCTACAATAAAATAACATATAAAACATTAAACTGGTGGCTCACATTATTATTATGCCATACTTTATTATAGCTAAGATTTCTGGACTTCCATATTACAGATCACAAATATGTGGCAACTTGGAAAGAAATTATTTTCTACCAATTACATTTGGTAGGTTTAAAACATGTTCTGCAACTAAAGTTCACCTCTTGTTACTTGAACAAGTTTGTGAGTTATTGGTGAACATTCTCTGTAGAAATATAAAACTTACTCTACCCCAATTGTTTTCAAATGTCAAGAGCTGCAGCTCAGCCTGAAACCCATCATTCGAAGACTGAAATATCTTCTGAGAATAAGTAATAAAATAGTCATTAAATCACTGGCGTTAGTCATAGAGCCAACTGCAAAAACATGAAGTTGAAAAAAAAATTTAAAAAAATTCCTTTGTAAGTCATTTAAAATAGCACCATGATAGAGTATATTAAGATACTGTTAATACTGAGTGTTCCATTCTGATTTACTGCCAGTGACCTCTGTAGACACGATTAAATCTTCCACGACCACCTCTAATACCACGTCTTCCTCTGCCACGAGGGAGTTGGATGGGAGGCCTTACTACTGACAGCCAGCCATCACCATGGGGTCCAGGGCCCCTTTCAAGTGGTATATTAATAGGAGGAGGTAATGGAGGTGGTCTTCCTCTAACTGGTACTGAAGCTCGTCCCGGAATTTCAAATCTGATACCTTGATACTGACCTGAATAACAGAAGATAAAAACAGCTAATCAGTTGATATTGTTCTCCTGTACACTCCCTGGTACTTTACAATCACAGCGAAGCTCATGTAACCTGAACAGCAATCTATCTTAGTTCTATATCCAGAGTTTATTAACCAGCATTCTTATTAAATATACTGTATCAAAACTAACACTTCTTTCTTACTCTGAGAAAGAAAGTCAAATAAAACTTATAAATATTTTACAAGGAATATCAGGTAAGGTATTTATAAATGTATCTAATAATAAAGTGTTTGTTTATTTGTTTAATATCAGTTATTGGGTTTCAACCAATTTACATATAGATTTTAGTAGTTTCAAGGTTTTTTTATGAAACGGAAAAAAAAAAGATGCTGTTATAAATTATTTGAATGCTGCTACCTATACTAAGTAAAAGGCTACAATATGGAATAAAATACAAAGATCTGAAAATATCTCACTAACTGGCTTTTGCAAGACCTATCCAGGCAAATGATTTCTGTTAAGCAATTGGCATAATAAAAAAACATTACTGTGCAAGCTGAAAACAATGTTCCGAAGAAAAGCTATAACTTTCCGGGGAGCTGTAGGTGAAGCCCTGCTACAACCTGGTGAAATATTAAACTAATCCATATGGCCACCTAAACCGTACTTTACTCAAAGCCCCATTGTTTATGTAATCAATTCCAAGCAAGTCAGTAAGTAAACAACATGGTTGGAAATAGGGGCAAGTGTTTAGAAAAAAAATATCAAAATATAATCTGATCTTTAAAACACAAAAAAAGGTTTAAAATTCCAGAACCAATTTTTGTTTTCTTCTCCGTTATAAAGGTGATAGGAAGTATTACCCATCAATGTCATGTATGTTTTCAGAGAGGCTGGCACCACACTGACCATTCTTGACTTGAGTACTTCAGCCTCCAGATGTAATTTATCTTGAAGAATTGATATGAGAGTCCTCTGAGATTCTTGTAATGAGCCTGGTAGCATACTGGATAGGAAAGGTAGATCAGGAGGGCGTGGCATACGGCTAATCAACAAAATATCCAGCTCAAAATCCTCCTCTTCCAACTTTCCCTGATTACTTAGTTTTTTACACAAGATATTAAAAGTTTCGTATAAGTAATCCTCAACCACCAATTTGATCTCTGCACCACTTAACAAGACGTCTAGCACAAGGCAGCGGTTGATATCTTCAGGTTTCTGTCTAGGGTAAATCTTATACTGCTTACATACAAAGTAAATATTTTGCACCATTTGGCTGGTTCCTTTCTGAAAGCAGCCCACAAGAAGAGCTCGGCACACAGGATGAGCTATGGTTAGGTTATGCTTTATAGCTTTCTCAAACAAGTCCTCAGCAAACCTCACATTCATTGGGAGAAGTTTAGTGATAAGTTCACCCAGTAACTCTGAAAAAAAAAAAGTTTTTTTTTTAACTGAAAGTTGTCCATTTTTAAAAACAATTATTTATAACACAGATCAAAATTCGAAAGTTTCCCATACAAACTTGAAACGGACACACTTGTTCCACACTGTTTATTTATTTAACATCCACAATATAAAGAGAAACATATATGCCAAATTTTATGCATATTAAGAATAGCTTCAAGTGGCATTTCCTGCTTGGTGTTAAATACAGTACGAAAGGTTATTTCACTAAGGTTATTGCACTCATATGATGATGTGTTCTTCTTATGATAGGACACATGAATAGCGCCAAAGTCAGGCCAAACAAGTCTTTTGGTAGCAAAGACATCTGGCTCTACACCCAACTTAGTCACGGCAAACAACAAAGGTATTTCATTTATTTTTTTAAATTAAAGAGTTGGCCGGGGATCTTTCCAACAAAAAGCACACCCTACCTCAAGGCCATTGCTATCAGCGAGTCACTTCAAGTGCTATAATTTGTTACATAACATTTAACACAGAAATTAGTTTTACCTTCAGTTTGAATCAAATTTGTTTCCTCTTTCAATCTTGGACAGTTTCCTACAAAAAGAAATTTATTTCATTTTAATTATCTAACAAGTAATTAGTTAAGACCATTATTGAATGCATATAACTAATGGTAACTAATTCGTTTATAAAATAGATAGAATGTCAGTGATTGTTTGTCTGATTGGGTTTTAATGCCATACTTAAGGTTATTTCACTCATATGGCAGTGTGCCAGCCCAATAGGTCAAGGAAACCACACGGCAGGCAATCAAACAATGAAAAGATACAAGACATTCACAGGACATAATACATGGTGCAATAAGACAAATGTAGCAAATTTACAGTGCTAGATGCTGTAAAACAGATCGGCTTTGTGTTGCCCCGTAATGCTGCGCGCACCAGGGCAACAGGTTTGTTTGTTTGATTGGGGCTTTACGCTGTACTTACCAGGGCAACAGGTACTCCCCCCAATTGCCCACAGCATAGTTGGAAATAAAAACTTGAGAATCACATTCACATAACAAACATTCTTAAGAAACTTGATATAACTCTGTTGACACATTGTACCATGCACTCAAGTCAGATTGGAATTAACTAATTGTTTAAAAGCTGAATATAATGAGAGTCGCATGGGGTAAACATTCAATAAAAAAAATAGTATATTGTAAAATATATGTAAAAAAATGGAT
>JAUELC010230263.1:0-10583 GCA_031471745.1 Cryptochiton stelleri | reverse complement strand
CCAAAACGTCACGTGAAATAAAAAAAATACTGAGCCCACCACAGAGGTGAATGTCAGTGAGCCGATGGTAGAGATTGTCACATCATTAGTGTTTTCTACAGGGTGGAGGGAGGGGGGGGGGGGGTCTGGTGATAAAGTCTGTTATATTTCTGCCCCATAATAAAAAGTATTTAAAACTATTTTGAAGCCTACAAATGCAATAATTGCCCAATGGCGTTTCTTTTACCAATGCCGAGAGAAACTCATCCGTCCCATTTTTATAGTGAGAATACGTGGACATGAATTACACATCCTAGGTTCTATTGATTTCTTCATTGAGAATATTTCTTTGGTAGCTCTTTGAATGATTTTAACTATTCCGGTGACTGACTCTGGTCGATCTTGTTTACGCAATACTCCGCGGTATCTCCCTATTACGGCGGCAGGGCACTGTCTGTGCTTCATGGCAAGCTGTTACACAATGTGTTTTCTGAATGGCCAGATACTTCAACGCCAAGTAAAGGATTTATGTGGGAACTAATACCCAGATCTAATGGGAGAAGAAATTTATTTAGTGTTTAGATGTTAACCCTCGGCCAATAAATGGGGAAAGGGCATCGTCATGTGTCCTCAGGTCTCCTAAGGAAACCCTTGTGGCCTTAAATAAAAAGATAATCCTAAAATATTACTGAACCATCTAAATTCACACCACCATCGTTTTCAATTCACGATGGAAAAAGAAATAGACCACAATATTCCATTCCGTGACGTACTTGTGAAACACGCCCACAACAAACTAGAAACCTGTGTTTACAGGAAACCAACTCACTCCGACCATTATATTCGCTTTCTATCAAATCACCCTCTGATAGCAAAAATTGGAATCATCATCACTCTGAAAAAGCGAGCACAGACAATTTGCTTCAACATTTACAAACTGAGATCACCCACTTGAAAACCGTTTTCTCAACGGTTATCGACAAAAGATTGTAGACAAAGCATTTAACAAAGCCCTTGAACCGTCCTTTGTTTCTGATCTGCCATCTATCAGACAATAAGGACCTGGGATCTACATTAGTATCCCCCTACCATGGACCCCCTAGCCATCAGATAGCCAGACTACCTAGAACCAACTGTGGTATTGAAACAACCTATCGAACCTGTTAAATCCATACCAACCCAGTTTTATTGTTGAAATACCTTGTTATTGTTACTCTTGTTCTGATAATGTTTTCTTCATGTTTATTCTCTGTTAAATTTTCAAAATATCATTGACTTGAAAACGGTGTGAGTACCAACACCGAAACGTCGCCTCTATAAACTCAGTAGTTGTTAATCCATAAGTAGTTGTTCTGTGTTATTGAACAACCAACTTCTTGATGCCACTTAAGGTCTTGCTGGACCCATGGGATGATTTTGAGAAAAATATTTTTTATCAACCTATTTTGACGAGGAATATAGGTCTGAACTGTATATATGTATATATTTTTGTAAAGATTGGATACTCAGGATTATAAATATGTGAATGTAGCGAAGATCCGATAATTTTTGTCAGAATTATTGCAAATTGATTTCATATCGACAGAAAAAATAGAGTGCATTTAAGTGGTTTATTTCTCAAAGTACAATAACTATAACTCGAACTAGTTTTTCTAATAGAACAGGCCTTGATCTGAAAAACGGTATCTCATTTTTGTGTAAATTTTGGCTTAGAACGATCTCAGTCGAACTTTTTGTCTGTCCAGCCTGAGTAAATCGTATAAAAACACAAAATAAATCTGTCGGAACACATTTTAAAAAATCTAGAGCGAACTTTTAAAAAAATGAGGCACCGTTTTGGGGTTTGCCCACATCGGTACCTTTCAAATGCAACATATTTGAAATTTCTACGTTGAACAGTTTTCGAGAAATAAACTGGTTTCTATGTAGAATCAGCTAAAATCTGAAGTGGCAGCAATTGGCAATGTAAGTATGGCAACAGCACATTTCATTTCAATATATTTCGACAAACCCACGAAGGTTGTATTTTCAGTGAGAATTGGATGTGGTGTGTGTAAAGTGTGTATAATTGTAAATTGTTAAATTCTGAATTGTTAAAAAGAGTAAGATTTAAATGCATTGAATGTCATAAAATCAGTCTGTATGTGACGTCTTGGCAAAACCCATTGAGTTAACCCGGGGTGACCTTTATAACCTATCTATTGAATAATAGCTACGGTGGAATGCACAATTACCAGGCTGACATGATTGATTACTGATTCCGTTTAATACACGAAATACAGCATTGTTGAGGTCAGCCGGAAGCCTCATTTCGGGTTATAATCTTATTATTCCCTAACACATTGTCAACAACTTAAACATGCTGTAGGGAAAACTAAATTATTGTCTCAAATTTTAGTATTTGTAATCAGAATTTCAAATTGATTTTTTAAATAGCATATAGTTTGAATACTTAACTTTCAATCTGAGTTATAAAATTGTTTTCGTCCATTTTTAGCTCAAGATAGTAAGACCGTAAATAAGTTAGGGTTTTTACCTTATCCAAATGTTAATCCTTTGACTGTTATACCTACATGTTTGGCATATCTATGATATTTCGTCCACACTAATTGTTTGTTTGTTTATTTTATTACTGTTTCTTTGACACTTGTATATAGATGATGTAACCTCATGTTTTAATCAGCATACAAACTTTACTGATATATATAGACCTTCTGTAACTTCACTCTACTTTGTGAAATTCATCAGAGGAAATAATTATATAAGGATATATTATTTATCTAATATAATTATTGTACTATCCTGAATATTTCATCCTTTTGAGCGAGTTATTGACCTTCTCTTATTTTCAAAAAAAAATAATATTCCATCCATTGTAGTTGAACTAAGGATGAGATTAAGTTAACAATACGACGATTCCAATCCGTAGTTATATTTTAGACACTATACACTTGGGGATACCCCTCTTTTAGTTAGAATAGATTCCAGTTCAGAAAATAAAAAACACAAGATAAAGACGTGTCACATGACAAACTTTGAAGCTTCATAGATCCCAATATAAAATATTACCCAGTTAACGGTTTTTTGGTAACCATACAATTAAACAAACCCGCTGACGTCAGCTAACTTTCATTTTTGGAAGTGTCTGATACATAAAGTAAATATAAATGGACGAATTGGTACGGTATGTATAATTTAAGAATGCATTACAGTTCAAACACGCTTCTAGTTCAACCTTTCTTGTTTTAACTTGTTTTATTTCTAGATAGTAATCATTTGATCTGTGTGGGTATGTTCGTGTTAACGTGGTATTTTTTATAATATGTAGGTCAGCGTTCACATTGTTCAGCTCAATTGCTTTAGTCCGCATTCTCATATCACCAGCTTTAAGATTACTCAGCTGAAGAGAACCGTGCACCGTACCTGATAAATGTATATATTAACGATTGTTATCATATTCTACCTTATGATGAACCGCGAACCCTACCTTATGAATGTATATATTAACTGTTGTTATTCTATTCTACCTGGTGAGGAACCGTGAACCCTACCTTATGAATGTATATATTAACTGTTGTTATTCTATTCTACCTTATGAGGAACCGCGAACCCTACCTTATGAATGTATATATTAACTGTTGTTATCCTATTCTACCTGATGAGTAACCATCAACCCTACCTAATGAGTGTATATATTAACTGTTGTTATCCTATTCTACCTGATGAGTAACCATGAACCCTACCTAATGAGTGTATATATTAACTGTTGTTATCATATTCTACCTGACGAGGAACCGTAAACCCTACCTAATGAATGTATATATTAACTGTTGTTTTTCTATTCTACCTGATGAGGATCCGTGAACCGTACCTGATGAATATATATATTAACTGTTGTTATCCGATTCTACCTGATGAGGAACCGTGAACCGTACCTGATAAATGTATATATTAACTGTTGTTATCCTATTCTACCTGTCGAGGAACCATGAACCCTACCTATTGAATGTATATATAACTGTTATTATCCTATTCTACCTGTCGAGGATCACCCTACCTAATGAATGTATATATTCACTATTGTAATCCTAACCTACCTGACGAGGAACCATGAACCCTACCTAATGAATGTATATATTAACTGTTGTTATCCTATTCTACCTGTCGAGGAACCGTGGACCGTACCTAATGAATGCATATATTAAAAATACTAATATCCGTATGGTTGACCATGTCTTAATACAGGTAATAGTCACACCAACACAACCATAAAATATGAAGTGTTTTGCTGTGCTAAGTGCTCAGCATGACTATGCTCGGAAAATGCCAGAGGACTCTATCCAGATGGGTGACACGTGTCATCCATAATGAAGTCAGCATTGCTAACATCAACCCTAACTTCAAAATGTCATCAAAATAAGCTAATTAGATATATAGATATAGGCATATGTATAGAAACGTTGCCGTAACCATGTATTTTCTCCTTCATATCTGATACGGTTTTAATTTGTTTCTTCTTCAGACTGAAGCAGATGGGATACCCTGTATAAAGAATATGGGGAATCTTAACAGTTCTGCAGACAGTGACACGAACAACATGGACGATCTTTCCGATATGTCTCCAAATAATTTTGAAGGAAAACCGAAATATGGCGAAGGTAACGAAAGTTATTTCATCCGATCGATTTAAACTACGTGTACATAATTCCGTAATGACTTTAGCTGTTTTTCCTCTTGCATGGATATGGACGCGTCGAAAATTGCAATTTTTTTAAACCGAAGATTGTTTCGATTAGTAGGGTCTGGAGGTGGACGAGGGTGTGTTTTATACGCGGTATTTCTGTTTGACTGTTTCCACTTATGCGGGCGATGAATAGTGCGTAATAATCTCGCAGTATTATTTAATACAAGTTAGAGTGTTTCAAGTATTAGAGAAGCTGAGAACGGACGCTGGCACACTGTTGTCCTGATCACATCATTAAGCGATCAGTAGGCCTCTACAGATCCGTACAGGGTGAGAGTGTTTCAAGTATTAGGCAAGCTGAGAACGGACGTTGACACACTGTTGTCCTGATCACATTATGAAGCGACCAGTAGGCCTATGCAGATCCGTACAGGGATCACATGTTGTATGATCCTATTGGTACAAATACGTGTCGTGTGTGAACTGCTTTAATGGCAGGCAGATGAAGTATGATCTCAGAAATGATCAGTATAAACACGCCCAGCTGATGTACATACAACACGTGTGTCAACGTTGTGAAACTAATGAGAAATTAAACAATGAATCATACAGTCATACTGAATTGATACAAATGTCGGGTGGGCCAAAAAACTTCATTAACTTGGCAAAGTTTTATAACTGAGTCAAATCAGAAGATACCATTGTATACATTATAAGCTAGTTAATGATTATAAATACAAAAAAATTCCAATTCGAGATTCCACGGTTCTGTAACAGCGAACGAATTTTAAGAAATCTATGCATATAAACAGCATGCAGAGACACTAGAATTGGACTTATTAAATATTATTGAAATAAATGATCAATATGATCCCCTTATTGTTTGTAAACTGTTTTTCTTTCTGACATGAAATGCACATTCGGGTTTCATCTTGTGTAATTTCATCCCTTGATTCAGTGATTTATCCTTCAGTTCGTATTCTCTAAAGTTGGCTCAATTTCCTCTCTGTATTGCGTGGAAGACACATTATTTTGATAAATACGTTAGGACTATCACAAAAATGACGCTTACACGCAATAACCAGATATTACTTACACTTACTGTTCATTAAATAATGCAGTATCCATTGATCGAACTGCTAGATGTGTATCACGGCAGGTAAAACGGTCAATATTGGCTTCTAGATGTGTATCACGGCCGTTAAAACGGTCAATATCGGCTTTAATATGTGTATCACGGCAGTTAAAACGGTCAATATCGGCTTTAAGATGTGTATCACGGCAGTTAAAACGGTCAATATCGGCTTTATTTCATTCTAGTCCTTTTCACCCAGATTCCATAAAGAACGAAAGAGTCTGAGCCCACATGTTCGTGTGAACAATTTGGATAGTTCGCTTAAGTTTAAATGAATCTCGGGCTGGATGCATCTTCTTGTGTTAATGTATGCGATTTTTACAATCACCATTCACAACGCCACAGCTCTATGTCAGTGAAATTACTGGAATAAGGAGTGAATACCGATAGTAGGCCTATGAATAGATGCCTCGCATCAAATTTTTTGATTTTTTTTTTCAGTCAACACACATTTTAATAATTTTGTATTGATATCTCCTTCAGTGAGGTAGAGTCCCTTGATTGAACGGTAATTTTATTTTACCATTTCAGGGAACAGTGGTACTCAGCTCTTATTGGCAGCCTGTCAGCGGGCATCAAACAACTGCATCCTCACTTCCCCACTCCTCCAGTTACAAAGTATGATGCTGGATAACACCGTCAAGGGAGTAACGGTCATCGGTAACACAGGGGATGGCAAAACAATCGCTGCTAAAGTCATAGCCTGGGTGTTGTTCACTCGCCAAGAGTATATACCCGTGGAGGTTCGATCCATCCAGGAAATCATTGACTCTTACCGAGAGAATAGAAAAATATTGTTTTTAGTGGATGATCCGTTTGGAGCTTATCGCTTGTACCCCGATTTTGTGAGAGACTGGGTAATAAGGATGGGTGAGTTGGACAAGTACTTAATTGCAGGTAACATAAAAATCCTCGTCACCATGCGTGCATATATTTGGGAAGAGTGCAAATTGGATCTTAAACAGATCCCCCCATTTAACTGTCCATTGAACATGTGCTCTTCTCGACTTACCATCGACGACCGAAGAAACATTCTGAAACATCATTTAGAGTCTAAGCACATTAATACAGCCGAGTGGCATTGGAGATGGAAGATAGATAGAATAGGAAGGACGGGTTCGTCAATAGGGTTTCCTCTGTGTTGTCAAATGGCCACTGAACAGGAGACTCTGCTTCAAGATCCTATATCCTTCCTGGAGAACCCGTGTGATTTCATCCGGGAAGAACTACGTCGAATGGCCGCTACAAGACCAGAGATGTTTTCGGCTCTTGCTTTGGTAATGATGAATGAAGGAGTCTTAACTTTTAATGATTTCTATCCCATACAAGAAGTTGCAACTTCTAAACTACAGTATCAACTCCAAGATGTTCTTATGGTATGCGATGTCAAATTCACCTCTATGAGTCACGCCTTGATGCGAATTCGAAACACCCTAGAGACTCTCAGAGGAACCCTGCTACAGAGAGCAAGGAACGAGTACGCATTCACTCATGAAAGCATTTCCCGAGCTGTGGCTTTAGAAGTTGGAAAGAAATGTCCACAATTACTGTTTAAGCATGCGCATCCTCAAATTGTTATTAAAACGGTGACGGCTTGTCCTTCGTTAATATATCAAGATATCTGCACAGTAAAAATAAGTCGAGAACTTTATCCCAATCTGGCCAATTTGGTCACTTGTGAACTGGCCAGTGGGCATGCAGAGCTTGCCTTTTCAAACTCTTCCTGGTATGACCCAGAATTCCAGGCGGTGTGGGAGAAGAGCGTAGTCTCAGAAAAAAATGACAACTTCTCTGAGATGCTCTCGGGAGGTCGTTGGCAGAGAACCATTCTTCACAGTGCTTCAAAATTAGGACTTCTTCGACTATTGAAATTCTTCAATGCTAACAGCAACATTGACATCAAAACTTTGGTAGACGAAAACGGTGTAACACTTTTGCATTCCGCAGCAAGTGGGGGTTATTCCAATGTCGTTGAGTACCTGTTGAAATTAGGGATGGATCCTAATGTACAAGACAATGCTGGTTGGACACCACTCTATACATCTGCTCTGTGTGGGCGAGCCGCTGTAGTTCAGTCATTACTTCTAGCCGGTGCCGATCCAAACATGTTTACTATTTATGGTAGCTCACCTATATTCATCGCCGCTCTTTGTGGACATTGGGAAATTATACCTTTATTACGATCATGGGGTGCAATTCCAATCAACAGCGGTCGATCGGCCCCCCTTGTGGACTCTGACTTACTCTCTATCCTCATAGACAAGGATGATTCTCATGTGGCGGCTTTATTACGAGCCGTCCGCGCTGGTCAAGTAAACGAAGTCATGACTTTACTTGACTGCGGTACTGGAGTTAACGAGACAAACGCCTGTGGTTGGACCTCTTTGTATTTATCCTCGGTATGCGGACGAGAGGATATCGCCTCTCTCTTACTGCACAGGGGAGCTAAACCACAGCAACCGACTAACTACGGTGTGACCCCGGTGTATGTGGCACAGCTCTGTGGACACTTTGGTATCGTTAAACTTATTGATTCTTTTGCAAGCGGACTTATTGCTGCTCAGTGATATGTCTATCATTGATTGATTTGGTGATGATATCTTTATATGATTAATACATGATAACAAACCTTGTAATGTTGTTGACTGGTTTAACATGCTTCTGTTACAAGCCGGTGTTAACTAAAGATTAATATGCTATCTAACCCATCACCTCCTACTCAGTGTTGATGGACATAATTATACACGTGATGGGGTGTTCACTTGTCTTTAGATAGTGCTCAAAGGAAGATCTCATGATCAGGGTCGAGTCTCTAAGATTTCGTTTTGGGATTTTCATTCGACATCCATGCGGTTGTATATAACCGCGTAACAGTTCATTCCAAACAATATGTGTATTGTATTCACATATTTTACTTACATATATCTAGAATTTTATCCGCATTACTTTAAATATTGTAGTTATATTATTTATATCATTTCTTTATTGGTGTATGTATTCAATCATAACCTGTCAATGGAACTTTGTTTGCTTATGGATTTAGCATATTGTCAGATGCAAATTGATGTTGTTAAACGTTTTTCAAGCAATTGTAACCGTATCCTATTTCTTTTGCCAAGCGTTATAGTGAACCCTCCATGCTCTATGAAATAATTTTAATGTCTATGTTTATTCACCAATAAAATATAATACAATTTGACATAAGCTGTCGTGGTTGAAAAACAAATTCCAGTATATCCCTAAATGTATAGTATGTAAGGAGTAATTATGCTATGCAAATTAATTGTGTATTAAAAAGGTACATCATAGAACCGATTTGTTTCCTAACACAATTAAAATTTGCAAAGATTTACAAAATCAACTTTGTCAGAAGAAAAATATGTCGACAGTCCATATATTTTGAGCACTGTTAAGGAACCAAAATAATACAAATAAATAAGTTACATGTTAATAGTTTTGATTTGCATACACAATCGGAAACTGCCTTATAGTCATTAACATACACAAGCGGAAACTGCCTTATGGACATATACATACACAATCGGAAACTGCCTTATAGACATATACATACACAATTAGGACAATTAAATGACTTAAATATACAGCTGAATTCAATATGGCATAATATGCAAAAACATTATACCTAAAATCACATATATTAAATGTTTATTCAATATTTAGGTTAAGCGTGCATTTATTATTACATGTGTCACATGGTAGGTTGTCTATCTTGTAAGATGATATTGTACACGTTTTGAAAGATGATTTATATATAACGTTTAATCATGCATTGTTTAAAGTATTTTTATTCTATGTGACTATTATTTAAACTATGTCTATGTTGTTTGATCTATCGTCTACTTTGATGGAATCGGTTATTAATTGGCCGATCTGATGTAATGTTTTGTTGGTTAACAGTACTTCATAGAGTTAACATTTTGAGCTATTCTAGAACAAGTATGAGTGCACTTTGGATCAGGAAGTCAGGTCTGAACGGAACACATGTGCATTCACAATATGTGTGTTTTGTTCTGGCCATTTGTATAGTGTTAATATGTTAACATATTGTATGTATATATATATCATTTCTTAAAATGAAACTTGTCTTAAACAACTCACCTGAAACATTTTTTAACCATTCAGTAATTTTTATTTTGTTTTACCAACAATCTTGTGCATGGCAGTGTGATAGATTTGTCAGTAACTTGTTTGGTGGACAATCCTTTGCCAGTGTTATAATTTGTCGGCAATTTGTTTGGTGGACAATCCTGTGCCAGTGTAATAATTGATCAGCAATTTGTTTGGTGGACAATCCTTTGCCAGTGTTATAATTGGTCAGTAATTTATTTACAATCCTGTGCCAGTGTAATAATTTGTGGGCAATTTGTTTGGTGGACAATCCTGTGCCAATGTTATTGCTCTTTATGTGACAGATTAACCGAATAAAATGGTCTAGTATTATCCGTTTTTATTTAGGCCCCATATTTATTTGGATCATTGTGTCATACAACGAATTTACGTACATAACAATGAATGGGGTTTCCCGAACAGGTGACGGCACGGGGACCCTTATCATGTTTTTCTTCGGTAATCTGCTGCAGGTTGATTTTATGTGAAAATTTTTACAAACTGCCAATCTACAAAAAATAAATTAAATTTAATTTTTATTCGTTTTTGGTGATTATTGACGGCAACCGGGAATTCTCTGGTATAACATATTTTTATTTATCTCCAATGAAAGACAAGCCTATCTATAAGTTGTCTTTAGAATATGACGCCGAAATA
>JAUELC010230041.1:0-10584 GCA_031471745.1 Cryptochiton stelleri | reverse complement strand
GGTTGAGAGAGAGAAAGTCAGAGAATTTTGTTTCAACGTTATATATCTTTTCATTTAATTTTGATGCCACGGTCGGCAAATATTTATTAAAACTGTCAGCAATTTCGGTTTGATAATTAACGTTATTACCTTCTATATGAAATAAATGTGGTTCTGGGTTGTTGTTTTTTTTTCTTCATTTAATAACAAGCGAATAGTTTTCCAAGTACCCGTAATATCTTGATTGCACCTATTTAGTTTGTTTTCAAAATATTTATTTTTCGCCAAGTGTAGGCCCCATAACACGATATATTTTAATTGTGCTTTGTAAAGTTTATTTTTTTGGTAAATCGAAGTTAAAATTCCGCTCGTCACCCAAGGTGCAATAATTAAAAATCTCAGACTATACTTGCACGAAGCATTCTTCGTAGAAAGCAGCAAAAATGTCTGAAAATGCTGATATGGCATCATTGGCGTCAGTGTATTGAAGGAAGAAATCCCAGTTTTTGCCTTGAAATTTTTGTTTAAAGTTAATAATTGTTGCAGTGGTATACCTGTTAAAAGATGTAGTTTCTTTATTTAGCCTTGCACAATTTTGGGATTTACATCTATGAAAAATTTGAG
Source organism: Cryptochiton stelleri (assembly GCA_031471745.1). Taxonomy (NCBI): domain Eukaryota; kingdom Metazoa; phylum Mollusca; class Polyplacophora; order Chitonida; family Mopaliidae; genus Cryptochiton; species Cryptochiton stelleri. The sequence continues at coordinate 9,981 of JAUELC010230041.1, read as the reverse complement.
AATGGGCAACTTTTTCGGTTAGTAGGATGCCGGAGAGCAGATAATCTTGAAGAAAATTTGTAAACAAAAACTGTCGATTAAAGTTAGATGAATTGATTACGCGTGTAGGTTAAGTGAATTGGGGGAAACAATTTCATCATTTCAAAACAATGTTGTGATGGTAAATGACTATCTGTGTTAAAAAGTTTAGTATTATAATCGTCCATTCTCAAGGTTTTCTTCCTTTCATTTTGACAAATATCCAGTATTGAAGGAAAACGCTTATTACATATGTGAATATGTTTACTTGGAGGGCCGTACACAAGACCTACAAGGGAAGTTTGATTACTAAGAGTCATCTCAAGAAATAAGGAGTCAAAATGACCTATATTGTCAATACCGCTGAGGTTATGTCGAATAGAACAATCTGAAATGATAATCTATCCATCACAAACAAAACTAAGCCATCCCCTCTACATCTTCTCCGGTCAACGGTTTTATTCCTAGCTACTTTCCATAACAGCCATCGGCGGACCGTGCATCTCAAACCAGAACTTAACTTTGAAATATTTTAACATATAGATTTATTTAGTGGTTGTGCATTTTGTGGGAACTAAAACTGGCGGTGTTGGGTCACTACACGGTCCCCTGGCTTGTATCATTTGGATAGTAGGCATAATAAAATATGTTTTAAAACAAAATTACTGTTTGTGTGTTTATTTACATTTGTGGCGGAAATCATAGCCATAGCATCATTAAAAAAGCCGAAATCTCTAGACCCCCAACACAATCATGCAGAAGGATGTTCCAAACGAACCATTGAATATATTTTCCCAACGACATCGCCTTTGCAACGTCCGGTTATCACGAATGCAAACTACATATAATTTGTGAGAAAAAAATATCAGATCTTGTTTCTAAAATATCACATTACATGCGGATAAACCTCAGCTCCATACTTTTCAGCGACGATTCTGTATCACAATAACTTCCGCTTAGTATTTACGTGATGTCATTGAGTGGTAGCCGTTTCGCATTGGCTGATTCTCCGTACATCGGGTGTGTGTCTTCAGCTGCCCCGATCATGACACCACGTAAATACTAGGCGGAATGATTGTTATAATATAACTCTATATAATATATATAGAGAGTTAATAGCTCCAATCCTATTATTGATACCTTTTTTTAAATAATAAAGATACGAAAGTACAAGCGCTCATATCACTGTGACCTTCTGCCATTTTAAATTATTCCTTTGAATGTTTCTGACAGCTAGGCCTAAATACCTTTATACAATCTGTCAATCAGCGTTCCCCTTCAGGTATTTACCATATTTGGTTAAGGAATCAGATTTATAACTTTATATTAAAACTGACGCCACACCTCGTGATACTATGTTTACATTCATTCTCATATATCAAGGTCCCTTAGGCCTCAGGGTGCAGGTGCCTCACATATATCAAGGTCACTTCAATTAGGTCTCAGGGTGCGGGTGCCTCAAATATGTCAAGGTCACTTGGGCATCAGGGTGCGGGTGCCTCACATATGTCAAGGTCACTTGGGCACCAGGGTGCAGGTGCCTCACATATAAGGTCACTTAGGGGTAAGTTCCTCACATATATCAAGGTCACTTAGGCCTCAGGGTGCAGGTGCCTCACATATATCAAGGTCACTTCAATTAGGTCTCAGGGTGCGGGTGCCTCACATATAAGGTCACTTAGGGGTAAGTTCCTCACATATATCAAGGTCACTTAGACCTCAGGGTGCGGGTGCCTCACATATATCAAGGTCACATACACTCACTGCACATTGGTTTTAGGGTTGTTGGTACGGATGTCACATTGCATATAGATTGTGTGTATAGGTTTACCCATAATAACTCGAGATCGAGATCCACTGAGAAAACTTGTCACTTATCTCATAAACTATATGCAGTTTGCATTCGTGATTACCGGGCGTTACAAAGGCGCTGTCGCGAGGAAAATATATTCAGTAGTTGGTTTGAAATATCCTCCTGATTGTGTTGTGTCGAGCTGATTTCGGCTATTCCGTTGCACAACCTGTGTTATATATTATATATAAGGTAGATAAATTAAAAAAAACAAAAACCCACAGATTTCTTTGCTTTTTTTTCATTCTCTGGGTTAGGTAGGTGCCACAAATACTTAAAAAACAACAACACAAAAACATTAATTTAAAAAAATATTTATTTTATTTACTATCCATTTGACCAAGTCCCTGTTCCAGTGTAATTAATCTTTAGAAATATATTAAAATGTTCTGAAAGTCTTTAATGTAACGTTAACCTGTATATTTTCACAATTTCGGTTTTGCCAAGTTTAAATTTGGATTACTTTGGGTAATTGTCTTTTATGAAAGAAATAATTCAATAAAAAATGGCGCAAATAACCCACCATATAATTATTACATAGCATCGTCATTCACTTGACGTGGAGAAAAAAATTAAGAATCACACAAAATAATTAATACCAGTTCGGCAAAAAAATTATTTTGGTTTATCATGTGAAGATGACTTTGACTCCAGTATCCGGGTATTCTTGAACCAATGCGAGGGGCTATACCGTAACACGCGACATACACAACAATAGGCCTACACAAAGTCATGCGGCACTGACGAGTTGTCTTCAACTGAGTCATAATATTGTTTGTTTGATTGGTGTTTAACGTCTTCAAATATATGAAGGTGGATTATCCACTTCTTACTCTGCCTAAAACTAAATACGGTGGAATACCGGGGTATAGAAACCTCATAAAAACCACCACCCACGATAGCTGGAGTCACCTCGTGTGACTCACTCATATAGCTGTGGTTGACTGGGGGACTCGAACCCTTACGCTACATCGAAGAAGGACCAGGAGTCCGACACGCTTACCAAGGAGCGAGCCTGAGAAATTAATGAAACACAAGTTAGGGTGCAGTACTGTAGTTAGAGCTGTGGTTGACCGAGTCATGTGTTTCAAAAAGTGCGGGTGCCTCAAATATGTCAAGGTCACTTGGGCATCAGGGTGCGGGTGCCTCACATATGTCAAGGTCACTTGGGCACCAGGGTGCAGGTGCCTCACATATACGGTCACTTAGGGGTGAGTTCCTCACATATATCAAGGTCATTTAGGCCTCAGGGTGCAGATGCCTCACATATATCAAGGTCACATACACTCACTGCACATTGGCTTTAGGGTTGTTGGTACGGATGTCACATTGCATATAGATTGTGTGTAAAGGTTTACCCATAATAACTCGAGATCGAGATCTACTGAGAAAACTTGTCACTGAGAGTTTATTTAGAAGTGATTGTTATACAGAACCGTCACTGAAGAGTGTGCAGCTGAGGTTTATCAGCATGCAATGTGATATTTTAAAACAAGACCGGGGATTTATCTCATAAATTATATGCAGTTTGCGCTGGCGCGAGGAAAATATATTCAGTGGTTCGTTTGAAATATCCTTCTGATTGTGTTGTGTCGAGCTGATTTCGGCTATTCCGTTGCGCAACCTGTGTTATATATTATATATAAGGAAGATAACTTAAAAACAAAACAACAACACAGATTTCCTTGCTTTTTTTTCTTCATTCTCTGGGTTAGGTTGGTGCCACAAATATTTAAAAAACAACACAAAAAACATTAATTTAAAAAAATATTTATTTTATTTACTATCCAACTCTTACAAGCCAGGTGACCAAGTCCTGTTCCAGTGTAATTCATCTTTAGAAATCTATTAAAATGTTCTGAAAGAGTTGTATGTAACGTTAACCTGTATATTTTCACAATTTCGTTTTTGCCAAGTTTAAATTTGGATTACTTTAGGAAATTTTCTTTTATGAAAGAAATAATTAAATAAAAAATGGCGCAAATAACCCACCATATAATTATTACATAGCGTCGTCATTCCCTTGACGTGCAGAAAAAAAAATTAAGAATCACACAAAATAATTAATACCAGTTCGGCAAAAAAATGAATTTGGTTTATCATGTGAAGTTGACTCCAGTATTCGGGTATTCTTGAATCAATCTGAGGGGCTATACCGTAGCACGCGACAAACATAACAATAGGCCTACAGAAAGCCATGCGGCACTGACGAGTTGTCTTCAACTTAGCTGAGAAAATCATCAGCCGTGACGATTGTTATCATTTTTCTGTCAAATGTTTTTGCCAGTCGAATGTCTGAATTATTAAAAAAAGCTAAAAAATAGACCAATGTTCGGGCATTCTTCAACTGAGTCATAATACTGTTTGCTTTATTGGTGTTTAACGTCTTACTCAAGGGTATTTCACTTATATGACGGTGGATTATCCACTTCTTAATCCTCTGCCTATAACTAAATACGGTGGAATACCGGGTTATAGAAACCTCGCGAAAACCATCACACGCGATAGCTGGAGTCACCTCGTGTGACTCCCTCGTATAGCTGTGGTCATCTGGGGGACTCGAACCCTTACGCTACATCGAAGAAGGACCAGGAGTCCGACACGCTAACCACGGAGCCACGGCGCGAGCCTGAGTGATTCATGGTACAACAGTTAAGGTGCAGTACTATACTCAGAGCCATGGTTGACCGAGTCATGAGTTTCATAAGGGATAAACATACTAATGCAAGATCTTGTTGGGTTTGCAACGAAATAAAGAGGTTCTATTTAAATCCGGGTGTGACTATATAATCAGCTGATAATAATAAGCGGGCGTGTTTTCCTCATGTGCTATCCTATCCGTTTCGTATCCGTGGACGTATTCGTTTTGTATCCGGACATATATTCGTTTCGTATCCGTATCGTATGCGACTGACTTACTAATCATTTGATGTTACGGTGCTTAAGTTTTTATTTTCTTTGCGTTTTACATTATACTTGAGGTTATTTTACTCATATGACATGATGTCCTTATTAAAATACTGAACAGATACCATGTTTCTCGAAAATTCCACGGGAATGAAAAAGTAATACCGTATCTGATATTTTTCAAGAGCCAGTAAAAATACATTCAAAATGATTGGGTTTATCAATAGCTTATTAACCTTACAGAACGGTAATTCGTAGTATGCATACACCCGGTGTTTACTATAGACCTACGTTGCAATCAGGACTAAGTTTGGTTGGTGTCTGACTCTGAGGCTTGTGCATTTTTTGAACTAGTAGGCCTATATATTCTAACCAAGAGAAGATTATTCCAAAATAACGAAAATCCTGCACCAAGTTGTTGGGGGCTAAGGCTCCCCACTCCATCACCAAATAGGGCACCATCGCTATGTAAGTGAAAGGACACTTAGTGATCATATTACACCCGAAGGGCTTTCCCCACTCCCTGGGGACACCTATGGTTCTTCAAGATAGATTTATTTATAAATAATTACTCTTTTTTGATTGTATCTCATAGATCTGTATTGTGAGTGAAGATGTAAGCACTCTACTTTGGTCTTCAGTGACTTACCTGTAAATAAGGTTTACCTAAACCAATACCACCGATGACGATATCAGCATATTGCATTCCGCCATTTGGAGATATCCCTAATCCAAAATAACCCAGAGTCTTAACTTGGACTTCGAAAACGATTTTATCTTAGTCAAAGTCCCATGACAGGTGATAGTTTTCGTTCGCGTCCAAAAATGCAGAATGATGAAGTGTGGTCGAAGGACTTGTGTCCAAAATTTGAGCGGAAACCGTTAAATGGAATGCGAAAAACTTAATGAGGAAAAACATAAGGGTTAAAACCACTGCCATGTTTTCTGTGTCACAGGAAGGGCTGTTATGAAACCAACCCGGTAGACGCAAATGTATAGGCCTGTGGAGTACAGCTTGTCGTGTACTTAACAATAGACATTACAAGGACTCACGTGAAAGAAAACCCTCGAGCTATTATAATCGTATTTCAAGCGGTTAAAAACTGAGTACAAATATGCGCTTTCGCAATTCTCATGATCGGAATGTTTGTTTAATCGAAATGTAAATATTGAACAGTCTTTTCAGCAGTATTCCTGTCAAAGATCGACGAAAAGAAACCAAATTATATTATATCCGTAAAGTATGAGCTTTCCGCAAATATTTAACTTCAAAAGACAATTCAAGCTATTCAAGGACTCACGTGAAAGAAAACCCTCGAGCTATTATAGTCGCATTTCATGCGGTTAAATTAGAATACTAATATACGCTTTTGCAATTCTCATGATCCGAATGTTTGTTTTCTCGAAATGTAAATATTAAACAGTATATTCAGTAGTTTTCTGTCAAAGAACGACTGAAAGAAACCAAATTATATTATAGCCGATATATATAAAAACAGATCAAAGTATTAGCTTTCCGAAAACATAAAATTTTAAAGTGTACGTTTTATAGTATATGTATAGCAGATGGATTCCTATATCTTGTTTAAACTGCTTCACAGTTAACAGAGATACGGTGCGGTCCCAGTCAAAAAGATAAAAAAACAAACCCAATCATTCCCGCTAGCCAATCACGTGACAAGCTTTGGCTGGTTCGGCCATTATGTAAGTCCCTCCAAGTCTCTCATGGGGTGCAAAAATACAGTTTAAATAGCTAACATCAGCGAGGTTGCTCTGCTGATTAATTTTTGAGTTTAACATATTATCTATATAAATTTTTGATAAATGAAGAGAGAAAATATTGCTTGCCTCCACCGGGATTCGAACCCGGGACCTTTGGCTTACAGGCCCAACACTGGCTAGTGTCCCTTTAATGAATTGTAACAAACCACATCACGTGATCCAACTTATGACTATTAAAATAGCGTATTTAAAAACGAAAAAGGAGGCACAAAAGAGATTAATAAAGCTTTAGTGAAATAAATCTTGCTTGTTTCATACGGCGAACAAATATTTCTCAAATAGGAACGCTCGCTGTCAGGCTATATTGAATAAATAACATTCATTTAGGGTTAATTCTGATTGCGTCACATAATAGGAGTTGATCGTGTGACTGTGATATGGCTACACAGCGAGCATGCGCAATTATTCCCAGTTGCACTTGATCGCAGTCGACCTGATTCTATGCCATTCAGTGGAGTTCAGTTGCAGTCGCTCGCAAGCCTTTTGTAAACTGCGTCCAGTTGTCCTCATTTTCAATGGATCGCATGTCGACATGTCCTTAGCTTTAGATATGGTTCATATTGAGGTTAGATAGTTATATAGCAGTGCAATAGGACTGAGGTGTGTGTCACATCTATCTGAGACTTCACCTGTGAAGTACCGGGACATCGCATGGACACAATTTGATAGAAAATGGTACGACTAAGACTTAAAAACTTTGAATATTAAAACCAGACACTCTGTTATTTATAACAAGTGACAACGTTTGGCTTACAAGTCATTACGGATTCTTAAAACTTTGCATGGTTTATAAACTAGGTCAAATGTTCATAAACATTATCCAGGTCAGGGTGACATGGTCGACCCAAAATTAGGAATTGTCGCGTTATTACATAATCACACTTTTTGAATTAAATTGACTTGCAGTTTTATAAATTAGAAGATACCAGAAGAAATAATATAAGATGAATCTATTTGAACAAATATAATTGACAACTGGTGGGAATAAAACCCGCGAGGGCTTGATTATCACAAATAGATAGGCCTATGTAATAATGAATCATGGAAACCTGGTGGCAGTTATCTAATACTTGCATTGAGACACAAAGACACAAATATAAAAGAAGTATAGACCTTATTATTTTTAAGACTCAAATATTAAGACGAAATTTGTTTGAACGTGATTTGAATAATGATTTTAATTTGATTGATTTTAAATTCAAAGAAAAATTGTGCCATTCCCGAGGGCCAAGGACACGGGGAGAATAGGATGATAAGTTCGACAGAACGATAGGTTTGAACAAATTGAGCACGTTCACTCGTGTGGGATACCTGTAAACAGTTGACATTTTGGTAAAACAATCTGTTTAGATGCGAGATTGTATTCTGGATGGTAAATGATATTTTGGACAAAACAAAGAGAATTGTTATACCTCATGTCAAATTGTTTTGTTCTGATTGGTCGAGAACCAGTCACGTGGTAAACAGCAAATCATGACGTCGCATGATTTCAGTCGATGTCGTGCAATAATAGTAATGCTGCACGCTGGAGCGTTGAACATGACATTTATTTTTCAACCCGTCAAATTATCTCCCCTTTGTTTGTCAACGGCAGCTAGTTTGTTTTGATGAGACGGTCGTCTGCTAGGCTGTCTACTTTACGACGAAGAGCTGCTCAAAGTAACAAATTTATAAATTTAAAATCTAAGTAGGCCTAGATTCGGTATAACAAAACAAGAATTGCATGTTTGAGAAAGGAACATCATGATTTGTCAGCTCTCGAGAATTGATGTCAAGGTCTCGAGCTGACAAATCATGATGTCCCATTCTCAAACACGCAATATTTGTATATTGTAAAGAATCAAATTTTTTTAATGGAAGAAATGTTAGGCCACGAAAAAGAGGTTTTGTACGTTCTATTCTGTGAGAGGAGGTTAATATTCTGACAAGGCGTTTTTAAAGGGCGAGTAACGGATTTTAATCTGTGACAGATTTATTGCCCCAAAGAACATATTAGTATAGCATATTAGGGTATATTAAAGAAAAGTATAAAATAAAAAGTGCCTTTTGATTTATCGACTTTCTGATATGACTGATGATGCCTACATTTTTAGCAACTTTACTACTTATGTAATTTATGTGATCTAGCCAATTTAATTTATTGTTGAACAAAATACCGATTAACTTTGAAAACGGGACTTTTTGATTTTTTTTTGCGCCAGATACATAGATGGCCAGAGAAAGAGTGTTTGGTCTTATCACCATTTTATGGACGTCGGTAGACACAAGCAAGAATGTAATTTGTCGAGCTCTTGTTTTGTGTGGTGGTTGATAATGTGTCCTGGAAATTAGGGGATGAGAAAATTGCGCTAGTGTCATCTGCAAAATGTATTATTTTAACCAAACCTGAGGAATTACACAAATCATTTACATAAATAAGAAATAACAATGGTCGTAGTATGAACCCCTGGGGGACGCCATACATGTGGTAGTTTCACATGTTAGACAAAGATCCACACTATGATACACACTGCGGGCACCACCAAGATAGTTTTTAAACCAGGTGTATTCTCCGAAATCCATAATGAGTTAAATTTGTCAAAAGGATGATACGATTGACCTTATCAAACGGTAGCAGGTCCTAAGAGTTTCTGAAATGAGCCTATGATCAAAGGAATCTCGGGATCAAGTTTTGAGGCCATAGTTGAAAAGTCCTCCTTAATTAAAACCGTTAGTTATCAACTGGTTGTCGTTAATTTCAATGTCGTTGATTTTAAATGAGTCTGTAACAGATTGGTTTTTAACACGTCCCATCAGAGAATTCAAGATTTCCCATGTGCCTTTGATGTCTTGATTATGTTCATTAAGTTTCCTTTCAAAGTATTTTCTTGGCAACTCTGATACAGTGGTTAAGCTAATTTCTAAACTTTCTGAATATTTTATGTGTGGGAATATTGGGGATGTGTAAATTTTATCATTAAAGTTTATTTTTTTCGTGCATAGAGGTGATTATGCCATGAGTTATCCAGGGTTTTAAAATTTGATTTGGCTTAGCAGAATGATGTATTAGTGGAAAACAGTCTTCGTAACTTTTGATAAAGGGCTGGATAAATTTGTCCAATGTAGAGTTAACGTACCCGTCAGACATAACGTTAGTCCAGCGTATATTATCCATTGAACGTACAAAGTTTCGTTTTTGTTCTGGGGAATAACTTCGAAAGACCAACTGTAGTGGGTTAGGGGCCAGCATAGCTGATTGAACAGCGTGAAAAATGGAGGAGTGGTCCGAAATTCCTCTTAGAAATATTCCTGAGAGGATATTGTTTTCACGAAAATTAGTGAAGATATTATCTATTAGTGTTGCACTACAAGAGGAAATAAATGACAAAGTTTTAATATATCTAAGAATTCTTTGGAGGGTAGGTGTTAATTTGTTTTGAAAA
>JAUELC010229930.1:0-10585 GCA_031471745.1 Cryptochiton stelleri | reverse complement strand
CCATTGGGCTGGCACGCCGTCATATAAGTGAAATAACCTTAAGTACGGCGTAAAACCCCAATCAAACAAACAAACTTATTTCAGAAGGCATTGGATGGTCAGTTACTTGATTTCTGGAAGTGTTCGAATGTTCCTTGACTTGATTTCTGGAAGTTTTTGAGTGGTCAGGCCCTCTGGCTAAGGGCAGCATGATTCAAGCATAGTTATGCTGTCTTTACTTAGCAATGGAGGAATATTAATTTTCCAACGGGACAAAACAAACATGTTATAGTTCTGTAAGTGTTTAATTTTGGAGTACACTGCCGTCATATTAGTGAAATAACATTGAGCACGACGTTAAACACCAATCAAACAAATTGAATGGTCAGTTACTTGATTTATGGAAGCCTTTGAATGGTCAGTTACTTGATTTTTAGAAGTCCTTGAATGGTCAGTTACTTGATTTTTAAATGTCTTTGAATGGTCAGTAACTTGATTTTTAGAAGTCCTTGAATGGTGAGTCATTTGATTTCTGGAAATCCTTGAATTGTCAGTTACTTGATTTCTGGAATGCTTTGAATGGTCAGTAACTTGATTTTTTGAAAGTCTTTGAATAATCAGTAATTTGTGGGAGTCCTTGAATGGTCAGTAAGTTGATTTATGGAAGTCCTGAAATTGTTAGTTACTTGATTTCTGAATGTGGTTGAATGGACAGCTACTTGATTTCTGGAAGTCTTTTAATGTTCAGCAACTTGATTTCTGGAAACCTTTGAATGGTCAATAACTTGATTTCTAAAAGTCCTTGAATTGTCAGTAACTTGATTTGTGGAAGTCCTTGAATGGTCGTTAACTTTATTTCTAAAAGTCAGTATCTTTATTTCTGGAAGTCTTTGAATGGTCAGTTACTTGATTTATGGCAATTTTTAAATGGTCTAACTTGATTTATGGAAATCTTTGAATAGTCTGTAACTATATTATGGAAATCTTTGTATAGTCTGTAACTTGATTTATGGAAATCTTTGAATAGTCTGTAACTTGATTTGTGGAAATCTTTGAATAGTCTGTAACTATATTATGGAAATCTTTGTATAGTCTGTAACTATATTATGGAAATCTTTGTATAGTCTGTAACTTGATTTATGGAAATCTTTAAATGGTCTGTAACTTGAATTCTGGAAGCCATTGAATGATCAGTAGTTTGATTTGTGGAAGTCCTTGAATTGTCAGTTACTTGATTTCTGAATTTGGTTGAATGACCAGTTACTTGATTTCTGGGAATCTTTTAATGGTCAGCAACTTGATTCCTGGAAATCTTTGAATAGGTAATAACTTAATTTCTAAAAGTCCTTCAATTGTCAGTTACTGGGTTTGTGAAAGCCCTTAAATGGCCAGTAACTGATTTCTGGAGGTTTTTGAATGGTCAGTAACTTTATTTCTGTACTTCCTTGAATGGTCAGTTACTTGATTTCTGGAAGTCTTTGAATGGTCTAGCGGGTGGTTAGAGGGAGCTTCCTGTTGCCCTCACAGCTAAGGGGCTACACGAGGCCGATATGTTTGTGGCATCCTGTTATGTCATGTGATTGTCTTGTTTCTTGTAATTGTTTGTTGCGAGTGGCGTCTGGGGTTGTTTCCATCTCTCATTGGGCTGGCTCGCCGTCATATAAGTGAAATAACCTTAAGTACGGCTTTAAACCCCAATCAAACAAACAAACAAATCAAATGGTCAGTAACTTGATTTCTGGAAGTCTTTGAATGGTCAGTAACTCATTTCTGGAAGTCTTTGAGTGGTCAATTTCTGGATTTCTGGAAGTCTTCTGGCAGTAACTTGATTTCTGTGCAAGATTGTTTGAATGGTTCATTTAAAATTTTAATCTATAAATGTGATAAATTGTCATCTTTAATACACTAACATCGAACAATAACACAAACTGTGCATAACTTTTTTGTACATTTGTTGATTTCTTCTCTCCTCTTTGTGATTGCTAAACAATGGCTGAGTCAAACTTGAAACTTTACCAAAGTAGTTGTTTCCCTTGGCACCCATCTTAAAGGATCAGATCAACAACTGGTTGGCTGTCAGCACATTTGTGACAAGGAAACACCACTGTCGTGTGAGTGAAATAACCTAGAGTATGGCACCAAACACATCTCTATATTTGTAGGTGAGTGACCAGGGAGGTGGAGTTCCTCGGAGCAAGTTGGATAACCTGTTCCAGTACATGTATTCTACAGCACCTGAACCGGACATACGCGGGTGTGGATCACCACCACTGGTAGGTCTCCACTAGCTCTCTTTGTATGTGGTATTATATCATTTTCAATAATGCCCTCTTACTGTTAATCTTTAACTATGATAATTTGTAGCATTTGGTCAGGATCATATCAAACTAAAGACTTGCTAAAAAAGAAGTTGTTTCTTCCTCTCTAGTTGTGGGAGCTTCCTGTGCCCTCCTTTTGGTTTTCCACCGTATTTAGTAAAACTGCTCATTAGATTTCAATTAAAATTGGTACAAATATTCTATGTAGCAAGATATTGTATGGCATTGATCTTGGCAAATTGTCAGCCTACAGGTGGCCCCACCAATTTGGTTTCCGACAATGTTTCCGGTCATTAAGTTTTGCTTATCATACTCTCATCCAACTTGGTAGAAATACTCTATGTGGCAAGATGTCAAATGGGATTGAGTTTAATATATGTCCCCCCTCAGGTGGCTTCTTCCACAATTAATCAATCAAATGGACACGAATTCAGATAGCTAATGAGCACAACATGATTGTTTTATCCGAGCGTATATTGCGTCTCATTTGAGACTCTTCGCTCTTACTTAAGGATTCACAGCCATCATATAGGTAAATAAGTAACTTGAATTACAACCACAAAAATAACAATGAACAAAGCAAAAATATACTAATTGAGAATAGTAGTGTACTTGTCATCATTATCAAAGATATCAGGAAAGACTATTTCTCTCTGCATTTATATAAATATATGGTGGATAATTCTGTATATAACCTGGATGTTGTTTGCTACAGGCTGGATATGGCTATGGTCTCCCCCTTTCTCGTCTCTATGCCAGATATTTTCAAGGGGATTTGGTGCTAAACTCTATGGAGGGTTTTGGAACAGATGCTTCTATTTATCTGAAGGTAAGTCATCCTTCAGGCCAGGTTTTATTTGCGTGTGATATAACAAACCACTTTCTTTCTGACTTTCCTTCCTTTGTCTAGATTCTAGGTTACATTAGTACATTATCTAAAATCATTTGCTCTGTTTGTTTGTCAACCAAAGTACACGGTAGAAATTGTACCATTAAACTTAGTACAAATGTTTCTGTTTAAATGAACTTGTTGTTTAACAAGCTTGAAGTTCAAAACATCCATCTACTCCAGGTCATTTCTTAGATTGAGAAAAAAGATTGTATCTTGAACAATGCTCGTTGAATTTAGGCTTTACCAGTTCATTGAGGGACATTTTTTTGGTCAAATCCTTGATATATTTTTATAGTGAAAACTAATTGTGTTGTGTGGGCGGTTAGAGGGAGCTTTGTGTTGCCCTGGTGCTCTCAGAGCAAAGGGGCAACAGGAACCTGTTGTGGCATTGTGTGATTGTCTTGTATCTTGTCATTGTTTGTTACCAGTGGCGTCAGGGGGGATTTCCTTCACCCATTGGCCTGGCACTATGCCTATTAGTGAAATAACCATAAGTTCGGCGTAAAACCCCAATCAAACAAACAAACTAATTGTGTTGTCAGAAAATTCACTTTTGTTATCCATTTCTGGATTCTATAAATTCTGTTTCCAGCTCTTCCCCCACGAGGCTAATGAGTGGTTACCTGTATACAATAAGACTGCACTAAGAGTTTACGAGACGGCAGTACCTGTGGGAGACTGGAGTTCACCTGCACCCGGTTCGATATCGTCATCACGGTCTAACGGAGGGTCGTCTACTGCGGGACAGTTGTCATGACCATAGTCTCTCTTGCACTAGAATAGACTGGATTATTGAGAGCAGTGAATGTAAATTATGTTTAACAATGTAGTGAACTACTAACTTCTGTGTTACTATCGTGTGAAGGGTTTATTTCTCGTCATTCCATTTTGTTCAAATTACAGTTTTTTATTCACAATATTTAAAGAGATAATTTGAACTTAGAAATTATTTCAACTGGGTCATTAAACGTGCCAAATGTTATCGTTTCACTGATCATTTTAATTAAATTTCACATTAACCATTTGTTAATCAACGGTGCTTGTTTTATACAAATACTCACTGAATGTCTATGCTTTTACCACACAAAAGCATAAGTGGAAATACAAATGGTATATCATTTTCTTTTTTAGTGTAAAAACTTTAGTAAAAATCATTATAGAAGGCTTGCGATCTGTTGTAATTCTATTGGTGTACGACTGAAGCAAACTCCAATCACAGGATGAAACATTTGATGGAAATGAAATTCATTGTTTAAATAATTTTGATTGCATTTTGAGGTTTTTATACTAAATGTTTGTACATATTTTCTGAAGTAGAATGAAACATAGAATGTAAAATAGAGCTGCAGTTGCTCTGACTTGTGTGTGTTAAGCTGTGAATGGGTAATCTGGCTCTTTTTACTTTGTGAAATAAAACTACTCAAAGGGGAAATGAAATTGTCAACAACAACAAAAGTGAAAAGCACCCCAAGTTAACCATATGTAATCCTATTTAATATTGAGCACAGTTTTACATCTATTTTGTTTAATAAAATGTTTTTATTTAAGTATGCCATGGTACAGGGTGTCATATGTGAGGAGAGATATACCATTTAGTTTCAAATTTAGCACTTAGCTACACAAATGTTCCTATTATTGCTTGTCACCGCCTGTTAGTACAGGGTTTACACTACCTCAGTTTAATTTTAGTTTTAATGTCTTGTTCAATGTCTGTGATAACCATGTCTATGTTTTTAAAATGTTTATTTACACCTACAATACAGTTATTTAATCAGAACATGCTGGAAAGAGCGTTTAAGCTTAACATATAACTTTTCTAGTGTTGATGGTAACGTTGACATAATGATATATCAGAACGCCATTGTAGAACCGTCTTAATGAAGTGAAACTATTTTCCCCATCAACCTCACAAAGGTGAACAGTTATGCTGAAATGTTGTAACCAGTCTGACAAAATAACATCCTCTAATTGAACTATCTGTAATGTGTAACCCCAGTAAATCATATGAAAAAAAATATTTCCTCGAGACAACGAATATCATATTTTCTTCTCTAAAAGGTTAAGTCTTCAATGTCATTTAAGATAGAATGAAGTCAACAGTTAAAGTAAGGAGATTAGTTCAGGTGAATTTCATTTTGTACAAAACACATTTCACTGTTATTAGTCTCCTCCGATGGAGACTAGGTTTACCCCTCGTCTGTCACACAATCAGTTTTCCACACTTGTTATTGTAACGCTTTAGTGGATTGAACTGAAAGTGTGTATATACAGTTTTGTTATGCCAACTTACAGATCAAGTTTCAATTTTGCAAATTTTTAGATAAGTTTTAGTTTTGCAAAGTTTTGGCAGGCAGTTGGAGGGAGCTTCGTGTTGCCCCGGTGCTCTTGGAGCGAAGGGGAATCAAGAAGGTGTTGTGCCGTCCTGTGATTGTCTTGTATATTGTCATTGTTTGTTGCCAGTGGCGTCGTGGGTGGTTGAGCTGGCACGCCGTCATATAAGTGAAATAACCTTAAGTACGGTGTAAAACCCCAATCAATCAATCAAACAAACAAACAAGCAATGTTTTGTTAATTTTAATTTTGGCCATTTTAAATATAAAAGTTTGAGTTTTGTCTTAATAATTGAATGTCAGTCCCATAACTAATATAATGGCAGCACCATTACTGTTTTTATTGAACATTGTATATATTTCCATAGATTACTAATGATTTGTTTTAATTATTTTATGTCAAGATCTTTACATCATAATTTGTTTCCTTTGTAAAAGTACGATGTTAATTTGTCAAAAATTCATGACTGCTGTCAATTGTATGCCAATAGATCTACTTTAGACTTTGAGTTGTTTTTTGTTAAGTCTTTTTTATCCCAAAGAAAAGATTGTCATGCAGCATGCGAAACATGGCTGTTACATCTTATAGCACACAACCAGGCTACAAATGATCATTCTTCAACAAAAACACATTGTGTCCTTGATCATCGTAGTCACTAGATGTAGTAGATGTAACATTTATCTGTTTTTGAACTGCAGAGCAGTAACACATGTATCTGTTTTTGAACTGCAGAGCAGTAACACATGTATCTGTTTTTGAACCGCGGAGCAGTAACACATGTTTCTGTTTTTGAACTGCAGAGCAGTAACACATGTATCTGTTTTTGAACTGCAGAGCAGTAACACATGCATCTGTTTTTGAACCGCGGAGCAGTAACACATGTATCTGTTTTTGAACCACGGAGCAGTAACATACACATGTAGATGTAACAACCACCGAACAAGTTTGGTGTTGAGCGGTGCCTAGTGCGACCCCTTTAATTTGGTGATGCCTTTCTAACATTGGCCAGTATACCATAGTTTGATTGGGGTTTTACACTGTACTGTTAACCATACGGTTATTTCACACATTTGACAGCGGGCCAGTCCAATGGGTGCAGGAAGGCAGTCTCAATGCAATAAGACAAAGTGCACTACAACAAATTGACATGATGTTGATCCTTTGATCAGAGCACAGGGAGATAACAACCACTCACCATACAGTATCGGTTGAACAAGAGCCATTCTGAGTATGATGTATCTCCATGGGCCAGGCAGCAACCCATTTAAACATCCAATTATTGGTTTATGATGCAAAGTTGCTTATGTAACCATTTTGTCCCACAAGTGAACCAGGGTTATACAAAAACCCAAAACCTTGGAATATCCAAGCCAAATGGACTTTTCACTATTTAATTAATAGGACTCTGTGTGTAATTAACATGAGTTATTTGATGATCCTTATTTTCCTTTCAAAACGTTAGTTGACGGGTGCGACAAGTAGTTTTCGCAAACTGCACTCTGCATCGTGAATCCACATTAAGGACTCCGATGTCATGTCAATGTCCAAATGATAAATATCAGAGGTCTTTAAAAAGGGCTGGCAATTAGAGGGAGCTTCCTGTTGTCCTGGTGCTCTCCGAGCTAAGGGGCAACACGAAGCTGATCTGTTTGTAGCGTCCTGTGGTTGTATCTTGTCATTGTTTGTTGCCAGTGGCGTTGGGGGTGATATCCTTCACCCATTGTGCTGGCACGCCGTCATATAAGTGAAATAACCTTAAGTACGTCGTAAAACCCCAATCAAACAAACAAACAATATATGTAAACGGCATGAACAAACTGAAAAAAAATAAATTTGTCAACTAGAAAGGTTACAAATAGTTAAACTGGTTTGCCATGGTTCATTAGGTGAGTTGCGATTTTTAAACCTCATATGCTGTACACCAGAGGGCGCTACTCTTAAAAGCTGTCAGAGAAATTTCCTCAATGCAGTTTAGCTGGAATAAATGGGGCGTCGCATATTTCTAATTAATAAGGCAGATTACGGAAACGTTCAAACACTTTATGTGTCGATTTAATTATTTTCTTTTATCTATTTTATTTTTGTATGCTATAAAAGACTGGTTTATTACTACATCTACATTTAGTGACAGGAAACATGAATCATAAGGGCGTGTTGAAGCTGGCTGAAGTTAAAACCCATGTGTTTTTAATGTCCTACAGGAAGACCCCATTGTACAGAAATGTTATCAGAAACCTTCAATTTAATTGTTTATGATAATTCTATTGTGAACTTGATTCCCCAAGACAGTTTTATTTATCACATCTACTTGTGAGTATAATGTTGATTCATTACCCAGCTACATATGCCTGGTCAGTACGACAAGAAGTCCATTCTAAATGGGGATAAATGAGGTGCTTTTGAAAAAAAGGGAATTTGTATGTCAGTTGAGAAACAAAAGTGTTCAAATTGAACTTGAATACCAAACTAATTGTAACAACTTTAAAGTGTCAGGTTGCTCTAGTCAGAACTGGTACATTTACTCAACTTGAAAAACTGCATTAAACATCAGTCACTTACTAAGGAATCAATTAATCAATCAATGTTTACTCAAATAAACTCATACAAGTTTTATTTTCATTATTTTGAAATAAGTTTTATGTTGTTTGTATGTAAGTTTCACCAAACTTGTGTTGATGCAAGTCTTTATATTATGTTAATCTGTTATCTTCCTGTGCCATGGTTCTCTCTGGCTATAAAGGAGGTTTCCTTGACCCATTACATATAGGCTGGTATTATGTAATGTGAGTGAAAAAACCTTATGAATGGTGCAAAACTCCAATCAAATAAACAATCTGAGATATTAAGTTTACAGCAATGCATTTTCACTAAAGATATGTTCAGGTAGACTTGTTTGGATATTCTGCTGGAGACCAGATGCAAATGTCTCATTTGTGTATATGGAATGGTAAGAGGAGTATTTGTGGGTAGATTGATGGCCATTGTCAGTGGAGATCAGAGCTGGTCTCAGCCACAGGCCATATACTCTTACCCTGCCATATGTTGGAATTAGTGAGAACATCCAAACACTTGTGGCTGTAGATGAATGGTCAAAGGTTGTGGTCAGATTGGAATGTCCCTTGGGCCCCTATCATTCACAGACTGGGCTGGTCAGACATTGTCCAAACAAACTGATCCTCTCAGCTGTTACCCGCCTCCATGAAGCAGGCCAGCAATTAGAGGCCAAGACTACATGGTGATTGTAAAGGAAAGTACACCCCAACACAAACAATACTTCAGATTTGTTTATATGATCGGCAAGCAGATTGATTTCTTAGTAAACAGAAAGAATATTTAATAGCTTGGAACTTAATTGGAAGGGATAGCTGTAGAGATTTTTGTTGTCCGTTTGTTTGGAAGCATGTATCGGGTAAAGTTAAGTCCTTTGAGCGCAGGATTTGTGTAACCAGGGAATTAAAAACTCTATTATCATAGCATGAAAAAAGAAGCCCTCAAGATACAGTCAGCTAGATTTCAGTGGTACATACTAATTTATTATTGCAGAAAAATGTACCAAAATGCTGACAGAAAATATACATGGTTTATTTTACAATTTTTTACAAATCGAAATGCTCACTGCGGGCAGTTGGTTTGAACTTCCTGTGCCCTGGTGTTCTCTGAACTAAGGGGCCCCAAAAAGCCGCTATGTTGTGGTGTCTAGCACTTTAAATATGCACTCTTTGTCGTTTTGCACCATGTTTTATCTATAACTGTTTTGTATCGTGTCATTGTTAGTTGTCATTGATGTCCAGGGTGATTTCCATCTCACATTGGGCTGGCACGCCGTCCTTAGGAATGAAATAACCTTAAGTTTTGTGTTAAACCCCAATCACACAAATAAATCCAAAGTAGCCTGAAATGAAGATAAAGGTTTGTTTTTAAATAAATATGTACAGGTAAGGGCACACAAATGCATGTAAATAATCATAATATTGTATAAGGGGTTCTAAGAGGGATTGGTAAGCAAATATTAAAACTGAACAATGTTCAAAAACTGGATTAAAATAAAAGAAGAACTGGGCATATACAACTTTATCTAATGTACCAATATGCTGGCAGAAAGATAGACCCTGTGTAATATGTTCATACAAATTAATTTAGTTGCTAAATCAAGTATAAAAAAGTTTGTAAGATGTGATTTTTTTCTATGATTATTTTTGATTTGATATTTGTTTAGCACTGTTACTTGGCACACTTGTCATATTGCACCATATTTTGCATCCTATACTTGACTTTTATCTTCTTGTCATTGTTCGTTGCCAGTGTCTTGCGAGGGTGGTTTCATATGCTCTTTGGAATGACATGCCCTGATAGCAGTGAAAACCTTAAAGTCACATACACACCCATAAATAAGATATTCTGCATTTTTACAGAGGCTATGGTTTCTGTTATTTCCACACCCAGATTTGTAGGTTAAGTGAAAGTTTAAAAGTAACCAAAAAACTGTAAACTGAAAATTCTGCTTCAGAATATTTAAATGAGGATGTGTCAATTTGATGTCAAATCTGGGACACGCTTTGGTGTACTGATAGACTCCAAGTCAACAGTTATAAGCCCCACCCCTATACAATATTTAAAATGTTGACTCATTACATATGTAGGTAATTTGCTGCGGTGGGACCAAAGGCTCTGTTGATACATATGAGGGAAGATGGCTGGTCCTCTTTATGTTGCATTCAATTTATGGCAAGATTTCTCTCGTACAAGCCTTGTACACATTGAATATTTTCTATTTCAATGTAACTGTATTCATTTATGAACAAACTTTAAAACTTGTTAAAATGGAAGCAATCATAATTTGTTGAACTGAAAACCCCTAATTTTGGGTGCGTATGCGACTTAGTTAAGGTGTTAAACCCAAAACATTGGAATGAAAAAATCTATGTTTACTGTATACCAAAGAAATTACATTATCAGTTGAAAGTAATAAACACAATACATAATATTTAATTAATTTTTGTTTTTGAATTTTGATGAAGATGTACATTTATATGCTTCAAAATGCAATCAAATAAACACTGTCAAC
>JAUELC010229710.1:0-10588 GCA_031471745.1 Cryptochiton stelleri | reverse complement strand
CCTTCGATTAACGGCTTTTGTGTATTGAATGGTCACTTTTAAGACTATTTCCACCATATTTGGCGCTAGGAGCAAGACTTGCAATCCATGGAGATACACGTATCCTAAATGACATCAAGTTGCATACCGCAACAATAAATCGGGAAATGAAATTGAACTATTTTTCATAACAATGAGTCGATAGGCTGTGTGCATAGGGATATGAAAACATGCATGGCTAACCTTCAACATTAAATTTGTCTTGTCGAAAACTTCAACTAGAAGAGCTATCTCCTCCCTGGTTGACCAGACATATGACGGAGGAGCATAGTTCCACGTCGGGACTCACCTTGTCTCGAGAAGATTAGCCGAATGCGGACAGGATGTTATGAACCACAATGGTGAGAGGAAAATCGGTGCGAGACCTATATGAGAAATCGATTCAACAACAAGAGTGGTCCTTTTATGACATAATGTTACAGGTTTTTAATGTGCGGGTTAAGATTTTCTGGCAGCTTATATTTGACCAATTCTAGACAAACCATAGCTAATCTATTCATTCAGTTGTAGTCAATAATTCAATATCGTTTCCAAAGCTAAATCACTTTAACAGGAATGACCCAATGATACAATTTTAATTTTGCTTATGGAGCGAAAACTGAACCGTCGCGTATCTTACACATATATGGTTCGGTTTGATTGTTGGTTTACGTCGTTCTAAGGATTATATCACTTATATGACTGAGGTTATTGGGTATAATGTAATATATCATGCAAATAACCAATACAAGAACACAAATCAAATTTATCTACAGCGCGCAAATAGTTCGCCTGTCCGTCAACCTCCCCCAGGTGTATATTCCCAAGACAGTCGGGATGCCATTAAACCGCGACGCGTGTGTGGCCTTTATTAGGACCAATTAGGACTCATTATATATCTGGTTATAATATCTAACCGCGTCACGTTTTTTATTGAAAGTAATGTGTACGTCGTGTCATGTTAACACGACATGGCGGGCTTCAACAATAATTACATATAATTTTGAGAGGCCTAAATATAACGTAACTTGATGTGTACAAAAACTTTTCTTTACACGCGGGCTTCAAGCATAACTTTGCTCCGTGTGTAATAATCAACCGTTAGTTACAATGTATATGAAACACGTAAACGGGAACGCATGTTGTCTTTAATCATGTTTTTTTCGCTCTGCATTTATAAAAAATATATATAAGAAAGTTCGATGCAGTAGGGAATTGATTTTTTTTGTAAGCAGAAAAAGGTCAGTATATACATCCAAGTTTTGTAAAGCCCATAAGACAAAAGCGTCATATTGTCTCGTAAGGTGCAGACTTTAGGTTTAAATGTGGTCGAGTGTAGTTTAAATTTATTTTAAATGTTTTAACTGCTAACTCAACTGCTAACGCTAGAGTTTCCAACTTTGTTCACACTTATAGTGTCATTATTCTTAAATAACATGAACAGTATAAAAACCAACCAAAATATTGTCTTCACTTTTTCTGCTATTTTACGCGTCGTTTAATTTATTTATTAATTCAATAAGGGTGCATTGAATTGTAAAAAAAATAAAATAATTATTTCCCAAGTGTTTTAATTCATACTAACTGGTCATAATAAGCAAAGGACAAAAAATGTTTTGTTCATCTTTTAACGTTTTATCATAACCCAATCTTACGAAATATGATGATGAGACACGCTTCGTTTACTTTATTTATTAATTCATGTATGTCTTATTGAACTCTTCATAAGCTTATAATTATTTCCCAAGTGTTATCGTTTGCACTAACTAGAAATTAAAATAAACACTGTACAAAAAAATCCACCAGAAACTTATTTAAAATGTATTGGAAGTTTTTCTGTCATTTTATCTTAACCCCATCCTAGAGAAAATATGATCCGGAAATGATCAAGTCTAAAGACACACGCCCTTTAGCGTCATCTAAGATATCACATTGTGTTTCTTTATTTGTATCACTGCTGCATTTCCTAGTCTAGATAAGGTATTAGGCCTCGAGGTGTGTCATTTTAACTTCCTCTGACCCGTGAAGTATATTGTAGAAAAAATGACTTTATGACACCAAAATCTGATTTTTATTGCTGAGTTGCCATTTTTATTAACCACCATTGTCGGATTCCGAGTTGTTATTGTAACCTTGAAGAATAGCCTGTTATATTGCCCATCTAGTGAAAATAAGTCAAGCCTTTGTGAAAGAAATATACATTGACAATTTCATTGTTAAAATCACTCGTATCTCTTGACGTGTGTTGTTCAGGAGCATGTCTTGAATCAGAAAAAAATGAATTAAATTATTTTCAATTCAATCAACAGTGATTAGATTGGTGACTGCAGCTACGGCTTTTAACACTTCTGTCAGGACAGTGAAGCTGTGCGTTTGATTTTGTTAGTTTCTTTGATAGACATTTTACGTCGTGTTTAACATTATTTCATTCATATGGCGGCGTGTTAGCTCAATAGGTACAGCAAGGCCTCCACCATTCTCCCACACGCTGACGTCTGAAGCTATAATAGCTGATGATCTGCCTGATAATGTTATTCAGGGTAACAATGCGAACCACTGGATCAATCACGTGAACAGATGGAGCATTGTTTACTCTGATGAGTTTGACTAAATTGACTACATTTGTCTACATATTATACGATTTGAAAGAAGGCATAATTAAAAAGTTTATTCGAAATACACCAAAACACCGAAAACTGAAATACAATAAAGCGTCGTGATTTATGGTCCTTTCTTCATAATTGTATTTAATTAATCCTCACTTATTATGCGTTTATAAGTTAAGGTACTAAAATAATGTACACTTTACATGTAATCCAACTTCTAGTTTATTTTCAACGCTGCGTTTCAATGTCTATTCTGACCTCGTTTTCCAGCATAAGATCAATGCATATATGATCAAAATGCTTGAAAACGATGTCAGAATAGACATTGAAACGTTACTTTAAAAAGAAACTAGAAGTTGATATCCATAAAAAGTGTGCATTATTTATTTCTAAAAGTTGTACTTTCGCAAATACACTTCAAAGAAGAAAGCCCAATGTTACAGCCGTGGAACATCAGCTGAATCGGATACGGGTTGCCAATTGATAAGCTCTTCTGTGTTGAAGGTACAATTAAATGTACCTGTGGGGAATGTATTGAAAAGCAATCGGAGAATTGGGTACACTACACTCGGGTTATTAGTGTCACAACTAAACTGACACCTGGCATGTTATCGTGAATGGTCAATCCCTTCTGGGGTTAGGGTGTCAACACCGGGGCGCCGTTGTTACCTAACCTATACTGCTGGGGACATGTGATACGGTTTGGCGTATGTACTCACCGCCAAAGCAATAACCGGTTATACATATACACCTACGCGGTAGTGAGTGCAATGCTTATCCTACAGAGTAATACGCATTTGTTTGAACTGTTAAGGATCTAATTTATTCTATTTGACAGTGGGTGTAGTGCATATTATAAACTTTTGGAAAATCCTCATCTAACGTTATCATTGGCGTTAAGAATAAAGTGTTGTGTCCCACCCTCTAAAATATGCCTATTTCCTTGATCGACGTGAAATTAATTTTTTTTTATAACAAATTCATTTAGCAGTACATGCATACACAACCTCTGTTCTGTTGATTTATTAAGGTTAGTTCGCTGTAGCATTGAAACATTGCACAAAAGGCATAATTTGTAATCGGTCGTCACGAAACAGGGTGTATTTGGTTCACCCAAGCATGGTACCATACATACATACATACCATGTATACCAGCTACCTTAATAAACAACAGATGAATCCATAATATTATAAGTATATGTACCATATGCCCTATATCCTGTCAATAGATATTTATAAATATACCTTCTAGCGAGATGTGTATAGGTTATCCATAACAACTCGAGATTAAGATCCATAAAAAAAAAACTTGTCTCTTATTAATCGTCATTCCTGTGTCAGTGCTATTAATCTGCAGACGTATATGTACCGTGTTTAGACGTTTCTATAATTAACATCCCCTTCTAATGTTAAAAGTCGTTATCAGACGTTACCATATAGCATATACTGGCCAACTATATTGAGTATGTTTATGACCGATACAATGTACATTTGAATAAGAAACTAAACAATATGCAGCGTTTTGAATATTAGTCATTATT
This sequence comes from Cryptochiton stelleri, assembly GCA_031471745.1. Taxonomy (NCBI): domain Eukaryota; kingdom Metazoa; phylum Mollusca; class Polyplacophora; order Chitonida; family Mopaliidae; genus Cryptochiton; species Cryptochiton stelleri. Next base: position 6,423 of record JAUELC010229710.1, on the reverse strand, counting down.
TCAATCAGTTTAAACAATATTTAATTTCCAGAAAATTGGGACATCGGGATTGGGGAACATTAGCTATGGAGCGTTTATAAACTATGTTCGGTGATAGTGATTATTGGTTTAATGACCAGGATAATTACTGAATAATTGTAAGTGAGCGGTTAGTTCGTCGTGATCTTGTTCATATCGATAATTCTAGTTACGGTATAAGATAAACTTAGTCGTGAGTATCGCTTTGTTGTTTGTCGCTCTATTGCTATAGATAAACAATACTGTTGATTGTTGATTGTTTTGCACATAGTTGAACTTGTTGACGCGTCTTGCATTGTACTATTTATGAACAACATTACATAATCGGTATTCAGTGCGCATGACAATACTTGACAAAACTGAATACATCGTGACGTCACAAGTTTGTCAGGAGCTGTGCAGCTAATTAATTCTCACACTGATAGTTCAGCTGCCAAAACAAGCTATTTGTATCGCTTCAAAGATCTTATCTACGAAGTTTTATGCAGTTCTTAGTATTACTGACGGAGTGGGCCCAGAAGTTCATTTTTTTTTCCACTATGTCTTTTCGTAGCACTGGAGGAACATTAATTCTCCAACAGAGCAAAACACTTCAAATTGTATGATTTGTGTTAGTGTGGCTACATGTATTTACTGTTGGAGTACACCGCCGTCATATAAGTGAAATACCTTTGAGTACGGCGTTAAACACCACACAAGCAATCAATTAGTGGTAATAACAATACGAACAACAACATCAAACTGGTTAAGCTTTAAATCCTGTCTGCCATGAAGTACAAATGGTTCTTTAATTGAAGCCACACTGACATAATGACGTTGTTATTGCATTTTAATATTACTGTAAGCAATGGAATGATTGTTTGTGTCGTTTAGAAAGTGACCAGTTACAGTACTTTCGTTATTTTGGGACTCTCTTAGTTAGAACAGAACGGAAGACCAGCACGGAATCGAGCCCACGACCCTCAGAGTCAGGCATAAAAACACCAGCAATAGTGCCGTGCCGGTCACATAGAAACCACTCAGCCAACCGGCCTTCTACTGGTATTTACTGCTGGCGATTTGGTGCCTGACTCTGACGGTCGTGGGCTCGATTCCTTACGGATCTCAGCCTTCTAAATTTGCTGAATTATAGTATCTGACTTTTATTCTTATTTAAAAAAAAATTTTGGCACCAATATCAACAGGGTCTGAGGACCCATGCAGCTACAGATATGATAACATATGACAGAAACATAGATAGAAACATAGATAGAAAAACAAACAAAAACAAATAATTTATAATAAGATAGTCAGTTATCATAGATAACTTGTTAAGAATTTAACTTTATATAACAATCAGCTAAATAGAATGAGTGCTATCACAAAATAACGAAACTACTGTCACCGTACTGTTAGCAGATTCAGAAAGTCAAAACTAACCGCCATACAAAAAGCTCTACTGATTGTTTTATAAATGGTTAAGCTTCAGTTAAGCCAAACTGATATAATCACGTTATTATTGTAGTTGTTTAGGCTATGAATGTAAGCAGTTTCATAATAACAAAACTAAACGACGGACAAAAGCTCCACTGAATTATAACAAAACATAGTTGAATTTATGTAACGTCGTTATACAACACGCCCTTTTCGGTGCTTTATTGTCTATAATTTCCTACCGTATTAAATGTCATTTGCTGAAGAAAACATCCCACACATGTCTTCAGATAAAGCCTTTCATGAGACGTAATTCAAGTACAGTCCGAGGTTAGAATTACAATAAGCAAGGCAATAAACCGTTGAAAACTGGTTTACATGAAGGTAGTGCATAATTTATCTATTCGCATATTCTCTAATCTCACACAAACACGAATTACCGAGGATTAAGGACTGGAGAAACATGTTTGTCAACAAACGGTTTTTTGTTTGTTTTGACTTTTTTTAGTTTTAAGAAGGGTTCAATCAACAACAATGTGTTTATAAATAGGCCATACGTGACCCGGTTAAAGGATAGCCTGTTGTGAGTGATAGAGTTTAATGCTGCTGCAAATCTGTCCAGAGCAATAAACCGCTGTCAAAATCTACATTTTCTCCAGACCTATAATAATATTTGACTCCCGCTTGACAGTTATCTCGCTAATATGCCAGCCAAACAGCATGCCAGATGCATATATTAATATTCCCTTTTATATATATCCGGTGATTGATAGGCTTTCATAATAGTCGTCAAAAAATAACAATTCCAGACCAGTCGATGTAACGAATCCGGTCTATTTTTTACATTTATTTATAAAATTTGAGGTGTATAGACCTACTGCATATAATATATCTACGTTTGGTAATTATGCACTGAATCTAGCCTTATCGTCTATGTATTTTAGTATCTATATATGTGAGAACATACCTTTCATCTCATACTTAATTAGTACTTTCACGCATCCTCTATTTTTTTCTGCAGCACAAATATAGACGAGTGATAAAGATACTGATGATAAAGAGAATAGAAATGATACCAGTTGTGAAAAAGGGGAACTTCCTATATCGTTCACAATTAATAAAACAAGGAGTACAAATCGGTGCATTTGTTTATGTATATTATTTGTGCTTCCTCTTACTGTTGGCAATTACATCGTAGCTAATTATTTAGACTTATACTCCTATACCAACTTCGTTTTCTTGTAAACACAAATCAGTTACAATAACAGAGAAGTGGATATTACATCGTAGCTAATTATTTGGACATATACTCAGATACCAACTTCTTTTTCTTGTAATCACAAATTAGTTACAATAACAAAGAAGTTGATATTACATTGTAGCTAAGTACTTAATAAAATGAATACAACAATAACTTCTTTATTGTGATTAACCTAAATCGGTAACAATCACAAAGAAGTTAGCTTGTCTAATATGTTAGCTTTTCTGTATATACCGCCTCAAAATGTTCTCCAAATCGGCTCATTATATATATAACATGACACCCTGGTACTTTTAGACCAGCGAGAAGAAAACATAACAAAAAAGACAACATGGCAGAATTGAGACATTCACGCACTTATCTTTTACTGGTAATTATAGCCTGACGTATTAAACATATGGAATGCAGTTTATTTTTTATTAAAATTTTAAACATTAAATATCAATCTTGACATGCACCGTTAGATTGGTAATGGATATTGCTAATTGAATAATAATGACACAATGGAAATCGAAATGTTTCATTATTATTAAGAGAATACATATTTGTTTGTTTGTCTGACTGTTTGTCTGTCCTTAATATATATCCAGACAGGCTCTTATAGCGCACCCAAAAGAAATACTATAGGAATAGCGCAGTTAATAGTCATCTTTATTTATTGTACGTGTGTCTTTGGTGAATATGGGGCATCGGGTTAACGGTTCAGGACTAACACATCATTTGGGGAAAAGTTTTTGTCACTATGATTCAAAGTCCAACAGAGGTAACTCTTTATGGCGACGTTAATGGTAGCCTAGCTTTGACTGTATTACAAGGGTGTTCTTTTGCTTAATGGGACACCGGGAACTCTATCAACACCGGTACGAATTTCTAATAGGCCTAAATTATAGGCCTACACGCAAAGCAAAAATGTCTATGCCTCCACCAGATTTGCACCTGGGGCCTATGAATGACAAGGCCAACAGCGCTACGGTTTGTTGGATTCGTTTGAATGGTGTTTAACGTCATACTCAAGGGTATTTCACTTATATGATAACATATTGTCCACTTCTTACTCTGTCTTACTTAAATACGGTGGAAAACCGGGAGGAAACCTCGTACAAACCACCACCCCCGCAATAGCCGGAATCACCTAGCAGCTCATGTGAGTCCCTCATATATCTGAGGTCCACTGAAAGACTTGAACTTGTGCGGTGCATCAAATGAGGATCAGCAGTCCAACACGCTAACCACTGAGCCACGGGCGCCGGCACTGAGGCTCTCGATAGAAAGCCAACTGACTTTTGTTATCTAATGAACACGTATATCCATGTACCAGACTATAGATAAATGGCGCAATTAGCTCAGTTAATTAAACTTCCCCGCCGTCAACATGCTTAAACATATCTGTAAAGAATTTTAAATTATAAAATGATTGAAGTTATTCACCCGATTAAGATCTTTTCAAAGAAAAACGATGTCTCACAAATTAACTTTCAAAACTACATACATAATGAATGCTCCAGGTACATAACTATAACGAGATAAGCGGATTACAAACATTACGAATGCATTTCATTAAAGTGACATAGAGCTAGAACACGTTAATAACTTCAACCCATTTGGAGTAAATTGAGGCCTGTTACATGATATGACCGTAACACCCAGTCAAACCCGATAACACCTCCGGATTCCAACCCGCATTGCCTTCTCCGTTACCATAACCATACTGCCAGATGTCTGTCCAAACCACTTATATCATGTCAGGCAGGTATTTCTTATCTCCATTATAGCTGACAGGAAATTGGTTTTCATCTGTATTTAGAAAGTATGTGACACCTTGGACAAATTTGTCGTACAATAGTCCCTGTTTGTGTGTGGTTGCGCAAAAAGCCCCTTAGGCAAATATGTCATTGGCTATTATAGTGTGCGAGTATATTTAGGCAAATGCTTTATAACAGATCTGGTTTAAAGTGTATCCTTAACATAGGAAGGTATTTCAATGTTTATTTTTTTCAAAACTGTTACAATTCCTATATTGGGACATCTTTTGTGTAACCAGATTAACACAGGTACCTTCAGAAAGATACATTGTGGAAAGAGTACCTAAAATACTCAAATTAACAAATTAATGACTGGACGAACAAACGAATGAATGACAACAGCAAATCAAAAACAAGTAAATTGCCGTAAATAAATGAAGAACGCCATCAACTAACGTTAAACGGTGTGGATTGCAAGCAATACAAATAATAAGTTAAAAAGTTTTTTAAAAAATACACATACCGGGATAATCTTCAGGGATTATCAGTTTTTCTCCACCAGTCCTCCTCTTCTCGTGGGTATCCTGATGTCTGCCATATTGCAAATGTTTGGCCACCATTTTGGTCTTGGACCGAGTACTGTACAGTAGAATGGGCTGCTCCGACAGTTTTAGTTTGAAATCCTGTCCATCAAAGGAACACGAGGACACGTCTGATTTTATTACCATTGGTAGTGAAAAACTGTTGGTGATTCCTTGTAGACTATAAGACTGGGAACTCCACTGACACGTGGTTTCTCTGGGTTTCCCTTTCATCAAATCGTATGATCGCCGATTCATTTTGACTGTATTAATTATCTTCTTCTCTGTAGTTCTCACCTGGGTTTATTTTTATCAAGTCGCAGGTATGATAAAAAAAATACATTAAATCATTAATTGAGTCCTTCAAGCTTCCAAGATGTCTCACTTTGAAAATTATATACCGAGAAACCATATGTTACTTGCACTGTCGCATTCCCCCTGTGGTATCGCAGAAGGTGTTTAACCACGCCTGGCCTAACAGTGAGACTTGAATGTAAATTCCAATACACCTGTGGATTATTACAGAGAAATTCCCGTGTTGTCCAGGTATTAAAAACTGAATTACAGCTTTTTCTGTAGTCTGACTCTGATAACACTGGTGCATGCGGTATGACCACGTTGAGTCATGCCAATGTGGGTCTTATAGTCACCAGGAGTTGATATAACCTGGCTTATGCATGTGTGGTCACCTGAAGCTGACAATAGCTCTACCTTATCAGACATTAATGAAGCGTGACCACTTCAGAATAGCGACTTAATATGACTTCTTTCTGTCCATTCCTTAATTCGTACCAATCCTGCCTAAACGCTCACCCTTAAGGGACTCCGACCGTTTAACAGTCGCCCAATCCCTGAAGTAAGCCGATATGAATGGGATGCCCAGAATTACCTGTCTGTGTGTCACGCTCTACGTAAACCGCACACCTGATATACTGTCGACTGGATTGAGTGAAATAGGCCAAGCACATGTAGTAGTTATTAAAATAAATCCTATATAGGCATGGATTCTGACCTATGCTAGTAAATAAATGTGACGCGTCTACACCGTACTTGGAGTAGACCTTCTTATATCGAGATATCAACCCTTAATAGTGTTCAAATAAAAATCAATTAAATGTCCGGTGAAATTACAAATATGCATATATACTCCGACGATTACAATGCAATATATGAGTTTATCTATAACATGACATGATTTAATCGCCATCTCTGTGCCAGTGTGATTATCTTTAGAAATATATAGGTTATATCAGAAGTCAATTAACTAGAAGTATGCAACTCCCATATAGGAATTGTCCACGGCATTGTAGACCAGCAAATAATAGTGACGTCATATTTCAGGTCCTTGTCTTTTTCTCAGTGCGGAATGCTGGGTAATTCACATTGTGACATCAGCTAGAGCCGATTG
>JAUELC010229600.1:0-10589 GCA_031471745.1 Cryptochiton stelleri | reverse complement strand
GTCTTGCTTCATGCAAGACAATATCCAAATATAATAGTAGACAAACCATACCTCTATCCCTTATCTGCCGAACGTCACACGCTAGTTTGCAAGCAATGGTGTATAATTTCTGTTTGATTGAAATGCCTGCTCGTAACAATTTGAATTTTCAAACCTCGTTAATTTAGATTTGATAACTTGAATAAATGTTGGACCGACTGTTTGTCTTTGACTTCATGTCTAACTAGCTAACTGTGTAATTTATGTAGAAGTGAAACGTATATAAGAACTCCCTAAAGCCCTGCCCATAGACACTGTTGTGTCCAATAGGCCTTTGGGTGATTGTGTCTAACAAGTTAACTCTGGTTTCTCTTCAAATCCACGCATAAATCTTTCGCCTCTACGGATCTTTATTGGACGGACGGACATCAGAAGCAGTTGGTGAGTTAGTTTCAGTTCGTGTGTAATTGCATCGTTTTTTCTGCTTTGGTCTACACGTCATTTTCCCCCGGCTGGGGAGCGGTCTCCACGATGTCCAAGCCGGAGGGTGTGGACTCTGGTAGACTTTCCAGGTCTTTAAAACTGTGTTTGGATGTTCTACCGCGTGGCCCTGCATTTACACGTTCTACTTTGTTAGACCGGTTTCGCCAGATCGGTGTTTCAAACAGTTCTATAGAAGCTTTAGGACAACTACGGGGAGCGAAAGAGTGGTTTATAACCTTTGATACTGTGAATCTGTGTGGGCAAGTTTTGAAGCGTGGTGAAATGTTTGTTCCTAATCTAAAATGCTCGGTATTATTTTCATCGTTTATGGACAACTCTACAGTGGTTCGAATTCATTGGTTACCTTATTTTGTGAGGGACTCTGTTGTGACTTCGTTTCTTTCATCGTACGGTGAAGTAAAGGATATACGCGACGAGAAGGTAACTGGCTCTAACGTCTCTACTGGTGTGCGTCTTGTAACAGTCAACATAACTCCCGGGAAATTAGGAGCAATCCCCTATGTTTATGAGTTTTGTGGCTTTCCAGCTTTGTTTGTGATACGAGGTAGACAGCCTATGTGCCTACGTTGTAAAAAGACTGGGCACGTACGGCGGGATTGTGTAGTAAGCGCTTGCCAGATGTGTAGGTCCCTTTCCCACTCAACAGACCAGTGTGTAAGAAGTGCAAAGCCTTCCTATGCTGACAGTGTGTCGCGAAGTGAAGGTCAGTTTGACATTGTAGAGTCAGTGCAGGAGGCCAACGTTATCGAGCATACGTCCGACTCCTCGCCTGAGGACCCCGCTTACCTGGATTCTACACTGATAGTAGATGAGGATTCCAAATCTGTGGTCTCAGAAACTGATTTTGACCCCACGCCCGGTGACGTCGCTTCTCTACCAGTTCGAACCACCGTCCCTCCGGCAACTTTTGAATTTCCAACAAGTCCCACTGTTACAGATGTACCACATGAGGATGAGATGCTACTCATGGATGTTAGTACACCCCCTCAAGAAACTATGGACATGTCTGGAGAGTCTTTGTTTGGTACTCCCAGTAAACGACCGTCAGGTTTGCCTGGTGCTTCCAATCAGAAAAGAAGCAAGAAGGCTAACACCTCGTTCTAGTTACTCCGTAAGGGTTTTAGAATATTTTCCGCCCATGGACTTTCTTTTGCCTAATGATTTTGAACTGTTTTTGGCCCCCAAGATGATGACCTATGAATCGCCTAATGGTTTTACGAATATGGACGACAAAACAATACATAGCCCTGAGGGGTGTTATATCAGTGAGTATTTGTACTTAATGTATGTGTTAATTAGAATCGTAGTTTCTTCAAAATATAACTGTGAACAATCATATTTTCTATATTTAAATTTTGTTTTTTCTGAGTTTAAAATGAATTTTATTTCAACATATGCATTAAGTTATAGTGTACTTCATCATTTCTATACAATATTGATTGTAATGTTTTACTTTGATCTTAATCTCTTTGTTTGCTACAGTTTGAATTTCTCACAACATTTCATGTACCACAATGTAATTTTATTATTTTGGAATAATGCTCACAAAATAAATTTCATCTTGGCTATTTTAGTTTGCTGTCTGCCACTCTTAATTGCTTTATTTTGCTGCTATTTTTGTTTATTTTGTTAATGGATCTATCTATACATACAATTAACTGTAGAGGTCTAAGGGTTGATTTCAAAAGAGCTTCAGTTTTTACGTATTTAAAAACTTTAAATTTTGATGTTATATTTATCCAAGAAACTCATTTAGATAATGTTAAGCTACAACGTGAGTGGGAAAGACAATGGGGTGGGAAATGTGCTTTTTCTTTTGGATCTTCGAATGCAAGGGGGGTTGGTATTTTGTTCAATCCTTTACTTAATGTTAATTTTGAAAAGATAGATAGAGATTTAGATGGTAGAGTTCTTTCAGTTGATTGTTCTATTAATTCTTATAAAATTCGCCTAATTTGTGTGTATGCTCCAGATCATAATGAAGCAGTTCGTAAAGATTTTTTAAATAGCTTATGTACTTATTTTGTGTCTAGTAGACCTTTTCTTTTTGCTGGGGATTTTAATTGTATTCTTAATGCTGAAACAGATAAGGTTGGGGGTAATCCTGCTAGGGGTAGTGTTGGCTCTGGTATTTTGAAGTCATTAATGAGAGACTTTCACTTTTCTGATTCTTACCGTCTTTTACACCCTACTACTCTTAATTATACTTGGTCAGGAAATAATGTGTCTTCTCTTTTAGATAGAATTTTTGTTTCTGATTCTATTAAAGATTATATATCTGATGTTTCAATTTCTCCTTCCCATTTTTCAGACCACTCTTTTGTTAATTTACAATTTTCAAAACTTCCTCATATTGCTACTGGTCCAGGATACTGGAAATGTAACATATCTATTTTAAGTGATCCTCAATTTAATGATGATTTTTTAGATTTATGGTCTGTTTTAAAAGCTACTGCTGATTATTCTCATGAGTGGTGGGAAGAATGTAAGTATGAATTTAAGAAATTAATTATTTGTCATTGTACAAGATTAGCAAAAGAAAGAAAACAATCTTTATATTTTTTAAGAAAGCATTTACTTGAATTTTCTAAATGTGATCCTGAATCTCCTTTTTTACCAGATTTGAAAGAATCTGTTAATTCTTTGTTAAATGATTTCAACGAAGGTGTTAAAATTAGATCTAAAGTTAGGGATTTTAATTTTGATGACGGTCCTTCTAGGTTTTTTTTTCAACAAGAAAAGGCCAATTGTTCTAAAAAATGTATAGATTCGTTATGTGTTAATGATACTTATGTATCTAATCAATCTGATATTTCCGATGCTACTACTTCTTTTTACAAATCCTTATTTTCTAATGAGCCTGTTTATGATGATGCTATTGATTACTTTATGTCCGATTTACCTTGTTTATCTGAACCTGAGTCTGTTATGCTTGAATCTATGTTGTCCTTGGAGGAGGTCCGTCAGGCGCTTAAGGGCATGAACAATTATTCTTCTCCTGGCCCCGACGGCCTCCCCAAGGAATTTTATCTTCACTTTCTTGATGTTATTGGTGAAGATTTTGTTATTTATTTAAACAAGTGTTTTGAAAGCGGTTTACTTTGTCAATCTCAGCGTTTATCATATATAACTTTATTATGTAAAGATTCTAATAAGTCAGATGACCTTAAGTTTTGGCGACCTATTTCTCTTTTAAATCTTGATTATAAGATTATTTCTAAAGTTTTATGTAATCGCATTGGTTCTGTTATGTCATCCTTAGTTCATATTGGTCAAACTTGTTCTGTTCCTGGTAGAAGTATTTTTGATAATCTTCATTTATTACGTAATGTTATTGATTATTCTGAGCAGAAAAATGACGGTGGTATCTTTTTATGTATAGACAACGAGAAAGCCTTTGATCGCGTTTCACATAAATACCTCTTTCGGCTTCTTGAAACTTTCAATTTCGGTCCTATCTTTCGGCACTGGGTAAAGCTTCTGTATTCGGAGTCCAAAAGTTCGGTTTTAGTGAATGGTTTTGTTACGGAGGAGTTCCCGTTGCTAAGGGGCGTGCATCAGGGGTGTGCTCTCAGCCCTCTCCTGTATGTACTCTGCTTGGAACCCCTTTTGAGTAAAATCAGGTCTAACCCTGAAATTAAAGGGGTTCATCCCCCAGGTTCTAAAGTACCAGTAAAATTCACCGCTTATGCAGATGATGTAACCTGCATCCTTAAATCAAGGCTTTCTGTGTTATATGTTTTAAATCTATGTAAAGAATTCGACAGAGCCTCTGGCTCAAAAATTAATATGTCCAAAACGAAAGGTTTATGGTTCGGCTCATGGAGTTCATGTAATGACAATTTATATGATATAACTTTTGCAAATGGACAAACTAAAATGTTGGGTGTTTATACTGGAACTGCCACTTATCGTGAAAATTACAATAATAATTGGAACCCTGTTTTATGTAAAATAACGAAGATTTTTAATCTTTGGAAATTAAGAAAGTTGTCTTACAAGGGAAAATCTGTTTTAATTCACTCCCTCGCCTTTTCTAAGTTGTGGTATATTGGTAATGTGTTAGGTATGCCTGCGCATTTTCTCACATTATTTAATAGATTACAGTTTAATTTTTTCTGGGGTGGTCCGCATGAGTTGATTAAGAGAGAAATATTGTTTAATCCTGTTTTTAAAGGAGGGTATAATCTTGTAAATATTTCGTCTAAACTTAAAGCCTTTTATGTTATGCATATCAAACGTCTGATTGTATTATATCAGACTGATGAGTGTCCTGCCTGGTGTCACTATGCAGTGTATTGGCTTGGCCTTTCTTTGCGTGACTTTTGCCCAGCAATGGCTAGGAATTCTATTCCTCACAGTTTCAATGTACCATTATTTTACACGTCGGTTATAGCTGCTTTTCGTAATGTTACTTCTAGCGACCATAATTTCAATTTAGATTCCTGTTCTACTAAATCTGTGTATCGTTTTTTAGTCGGTCAAATATTGATCCCACCTCGTGTTTTAAGAGATTTTCCAACTGTTAACTATTCTTCTGTCTGGTCCACAATTAGTTGTGATATATTGTGTTACCTCACTAAAGATTTTCTTTTCCGTCTATCTCATCGTGTTTTATTTACTGGTTATTATCTACAGAAAACTTTAAGATTACGCTGTAACGTTAAGTGTTATTTTTGTACGAGTAACTTACCTGAAACTATTGATCATCTGTTTTTCCTCTGTCCTTTTGTTAAGCCTTTTTGGCGTCAATTATCTGATTATATTTCTAGTATTGTCGATATGCCTGTGTCGTTCATTACTGTGACGGTGGTCTTCTCTGTTTTCCAACCTGCTAAAGATAAATATTTAAACAAATTATTAATATTTCTGATGTCTTAATTAAAGCGCTGTATATGGCAGCGGCGAAATGAAGTTAAGTACGGGAATAAAAGCTTTACGAGGTTGACCGTGTGGTCATCATTTTTATTTGCAATTAGATCTCGTCTTAAGATAGATTTTAAACGCCTAACAAGAAGTATGTTTATGCACAATGGTGTATCAATAACATTATAAAAGCTTTATAATGTCTTCCAGGCCAGAGGGAGTGGATCCTGGTAGATTAGCAAGGTCTGTGAAAATTACGTTTAAATGTTCCTTCTCGTAACCCCAGTTTTACAAGGACTGCTTTGCTGGATCGATTTGGTCAGTTAGGTGTGCAGAAAGAACTCATTGAAGCTGTAGGCCAACTCCGTGGTTCAAGGGAGTGGTTTGTGACACTAAGTAATCTGGATATATATAACCAAATTTTGAAGAAGAGAGAAATATTTATTACTAGTTTGAAGTGTTACGTTCAGTGTTCTTCGTTTTTCGAAACGTCAACTGTTATACGGGTACATTGGCTGCCTTACTTTGTACGGGACTCTTCTGTGGCCTCTATTCTATCAAGCTATGGTGAGATAAAGGATATCAAAGACGAAAAAGTGTCAGGCTGTAATGTGTCTACTGGTGTGAGACTAGTGACTATTAATATCACCCCAGGGAAATTGGGAGCTATTCCCTATGTGTATGAATGTTCTGGCTTCCCCGTGTTATTTGTTGTACCAGGTAGGCAGCCCATGTGTCTCCGTTGTTCAAAGACGGGCCATATGCGGCGGGACTGTGTTGTAAACCCTTGCCAGTTATGTAGGTCACTTAGCCATTCTACGGATCAGTGTACTCGACAACGACCAACGTATGCTAGTAGTGTATCGCGTCAGGTTCAGCCTGAAGTGAGTGAAATGCTGGCAGAGGCTGACTCGGAGTCTTCGTTCGAGGTCAACTCTGTTTACCAGGCAAGTACTAATCTTGATTCAGACGACGGTCGTTTAGTTATTGCGGAGACCCAGATTGAACCCTCGCCCCCGTGTGAGTCGGCTGATATCATCGACCCTTCTTTCATGGACCCCATTGATGATGAAGACCGCCCTGAAGACGACGACCCCCAAGAAGACGAAGTTCCCCCTGGCAACTCGAAATCTTTATTTGAAGATTCTCCTGAGTACACCGGTACCTCTGATCATATGGAGATCGCCGATGAAGCCTCTTTGTTTGCCACTCCAGGTAAACGTCCGTCTTCGCTGCCTGTGACCTCTAATCAAAAGAGGAGCAGACAGTCCAGTGCATTGAAAAAGCATGTTTCTATGTAACTCCGTCGGGGTTTTAGAACATACTATATCGCCTATGGACATTCTCACGATTAACGATTTTGATATGTTTTTTGCTCCCGGGATGACAACTATGGAAATGCCCTATGGTCTTTTGATTATGGACTGTGAATGTTTTATTAGCCCGAATGGGTGTCACACCAGTACCGTAACATGCGTGCTTTCATTTAGTTTAGAATATCTAAATTGTTTCAGTTTTTGTTTATTTTTTGTGTTCATGAATTTTACTGCTACTCTTGACTTTGTAATCATTTATGTTATATTTAATTGTTTTACGTAATGGATCTATCTATACATACTATTAATTGTAGAGGTTTAAGTGTTGATAGTAAACGAACTTTTATCGATACATATTTGAAAACTTTAAATTTTGATGTTGTATTTATTAAAGAAACTCATTTAGATAATGTTAAGTTACAGCGTGAGTGGGAAAGGCAATGGGGCGGAAAATGCGCTTTTTCTTTTGGACCTTCTAATTCTAGGGGTGTTGGCATTTTGTTTAATCCTTTATTGAATGTTAATTTTGACAAGTTAATTAGAGATTTAGATGGTAGAATTCTTTCAGTCGATTGTTCTATTAATTCGTATAAAATTAGATTTATTTGTGTTTATGCTCCAGATCACAATGAAGCAGTTAGAAAAGATTTTTTAAACAGCCTTGGTACTTATTTTGTTTCAAGCAGACCTTTTGTTTTGGCAGGGGATTTTAATTGTGTTTTAAACTCCGAAATTGATAAAGTTGGTGGTAATCCTGCAAGAGGTAGTGTCGGTGAAGATATTTTAAAGTCATTAATGAGAGATTTTCATTTTTGTGATACTTATCGTTCCGTTTACCCAAATACTGTTAATTGTACTTGGTCTAATCAGGGTGTTTCTTGTCTTTTAGACAGGATTTTTGTTTCCAATTCAAATAAAGACTATATTTCAGATGTTACTATTTCTCCTTCCCATTTTTCAGATCATTCTTTTGTTAACTTAAAGTTGTCTAATTTGCCTCATTTAGCTACAGGCCCAGGTTATTGGAAATGTAATATATCTATTTTAAATGATGATAAGTTTAATGATGATTTTTTAGATTTATGGACTGTTTTAAAGGCCACTTCTGATCATTCTCATGATTGGTGGGAAGAATGTAAAGCCGAATTTAAGAAACTTATAATTATTCATTCTGCACGAATTGCAAAAGAAAAGAAACAATCATTATATGCCTTAAGGAAACAGTTACTTGAGTTTTCAAATTGTGATCCTCAATCTCCTATTGTTTTAGAGTTAAAAGATTCTGTTAACGTTTTATTAAATGATTTTAATGAAGGTGTTAAATTACGAGCTAAGGTTAAAGATTTCAATTTTGATGATGGACCTTCAAAGTTCTTCTTTCAACAAGAAAAGTCTAACTGTACTAAAAAATGTATTGATACTTTAAATGTTAATGAGAATTATGTAACTAATCAGTCTGATATTTTAGATGCTACATTTTCTTTTTATAAGTCTTTATTTTCTGATGAGCCTGTACATGATGATGCTATGGATTATTTTATGTCTGATTTACCTTCTTTATCCGAACCCCAGTCTGATTTACTTGAGTCTTTAATTTCTTTGGAGGAGGTTCGTCAGGCACTTAGGGGCATGAATAACTATTCCTCCCCTGGTCCTGACGGCCTGCCTAAGGAATTTTACCTTCATTTTCTTGATGTTATTGGCCATGATCTTGTTATTTATTTAAACAAAAGTTTTGAAAATGGTTTACTTTGTCCTTCTCAACGCATGTCGTATATCACTTTATTATGTAAGGATCCTAATAGGTCAAATGACCTGAAATATTGGCGACCTATTTCTTTGTTAAATCTTGATTATAAGATAATTTCTAAAGTTTTATGTAATCGTCTTAGTTCTGTAATGCCTCTCTTAGTTCATATAGATCAAACCTGTTCTGTTCCTGGTAGAAGTATTCTTGATAATCTTCATTTATTACGTAATGTCGTTGATTATTTTGACCAGAAAAATGATGGTGGTTTATTTCTATGTATTGACAACGAGAAAGCCTTTGATCGCGTTTCCCATAAATATCTTTTTCGGCTACTTGAAACTTTCAATTTTGGTCCCGTGTTTCAGTGTTGGGTAAAACTCTTGTATTCGGAGTCAAAAAGTTCGGTTTTAGTGAATGGTTTTCTTACAGAGGCGTTCCCATTGCTAAGGGAGGTGCATCAGGGGTGTGCCCTTAGTCCACTTTTGTATGTCCTCTCCTTGGAACCTCTTTTGAACAAAATCAGGTCTAACCATGGAATTCAAGGGGTTAAACCCCCCGGTTCTAAAGTACCAGTTAAATACACTGCTTATGCAGATGACGTTACCTGCATCCTTAAATCTCGGCTTTCTGTGTTGCATGTTTTAAACTTATGCAAAAGTTTTGACAAAGCCTCTGGCTCTAAAGTTAACATGTACAAAACAAAAGGTTTATTTTTCGGCTCTTGGAGCTCTTTTATAAGTGAACTGATCCATGGTATAAATTTGAAAGTGGACAGACAAAGATTTTAGGGGTGTACAATGGAACTGCTTCCTTTAATGAAAATTGTAATAATAATTGGAATTCTATTTTGAGTAAATTAACTAAAATTTTTAATCTATGGAAGCTTAGAAAACTGTCATATAAAGGTAAATCCGTACTAATTCATTCTCTTGCTTTTTCTAAGCTATGGTATGTTGGAAATGTTTTGAAAATGTCAAATCATTTTTTGAAATTATTTAACAGATTACAATTTCATTTTTTCTGGGGTGGGCCACATGAATTAATTAAGAGGGAAATTTTGTTAAATCCAATTTCTGAGGGTGGGTACAACTTAGTTGATATTTCGTCCAAACTTCAAGCTTTTCATGTTATGCACGTTAAACGTTTATTTTTATTATATAACTCTGACGATCGGCCTGCTTGGTGCAACTTTACTGTGTATTGGCTAGGCATTTCTTTACGTGATATATGCCCTTATATGGCTAGAAACTCTATACCTCATAGTTTTGATTTACCATTGTTTTATAAGTCTGTGATAGCTTCTTTTAGAAATGTCAAATTTCTTGATGCTAATTTTGATTTGAATTCTTGTACCACAAAATCTGTATATCGGTTTTTAGTAAGTCAAAAATTTGTACCACCCCGTGTTATTAGAGATTTTCCAATTATTGATTTTTCCTCTGTATGGTCTACAATTAGTTGTGACATTTTGTGTAATATTACGAAAGATTTTCTCTTTCGTATGAGTCACCGTGTATTATTTATTGGGTTTTATTTACAAAAAACCTTAAGTCTACGCTGTAATGTTAAATGCTATTTTTGCTTAAGTAATTTACCTGAAACTATTGATCATTTGTTTTACTTGTGTCCATTTGTTAAACCCCTATGGTGTAAACTGTCTGATTTTATTTCTGATGTTGTCGATATGCCTGTTTCATTTACCTCTGTTACCGTAATATTCTCAATATTCAAACCTGCAAAAAACAAATATGTAAATAAATTATACAATTTCCTGATGTCAGAATTAAAACGCTGCTTATGGCAGCGTCGAAATGAAATTAAATATGGTAACAAAAGTTACACGAGATTGGCTGTATGGTCATCCTTTGTTTTCGTCATTAAATCTCGTATTCAGTTAGATTTTAAACGTTTGCCAAGGGCTACCTTTGTTTCACAGTGGTGCATAAATAATAAAATGTGTTATGTAGAAAAGAATGTGTTACTCGTGTATATATAATCTCATGTATTCTAATTTTGTTTCGTCAAATGTGAAAGATGAGGCTGTATGTATATATATGTAAATCTATTGTAAATATTGTAAAAACTGTATATAGATCTATGTAAACTAGTGTCCAAAAGAAACGATACCACATGTTTGCAACGACATAAAATAAAAACTAAACAATGCAGAAGTA
>JAUELC010229489.1:0-10591 GCA_031471745.1 Cryptochiton stelleri | reverse complement strand
TTGGATTCCTTCACCCAGTGGGCTGGCATGCCCCTGTATCTTGGATTCCTTCACCCAGTGGGCTGGCATGCCATATGAGTGATATAACATTAAGCATGGTAATTTATGGTGGCTCCATTCAATTGAATGATGTGTACCATATGTAGACTTCTCTATATTATCTCAGAGGAAACGGTAATCACATGACACTAACCATTAATATACAGGCATTTACAGACACATAAATATACATATATATATGTTTGAATCCCGGTTGAGGCAAGTTATTTTTTGGCTTTTTTGCATTTATAAAAGTAGCTATGATATAATAGGAAAAGTAGACTGAAATGAAGGTAATATTATTTCAATTAAGGAACGAAGAGTTACCCTATCAACATAAAAACAGGGGACAAAACAACACAGAACAAAAAATTAGCAGTTAAATCTGTGACATCTTTGCTAAAAATAAGCCACACTCTGAAACACCTTGTTTCTGTTCTTTTCAGCTCAAGAATAGACTATTGAACGATTTTATACATTCATTTTCAAAACAATCTTGTTTTATCAAATACTTTCTGATGAATAAAATAGGTATTTTTACAAACAGAAAAATATGCATTGCTTTAATTTTTGTTTTTATAATGCTTTAATGGATTAAACTGAAATTTTGTATGCAACTTTCGTATGACAAGCTACTGATCAAGTTTGAATATTATAGAGTTTCGTTAAATGTTTGTAAAGTTATGGCTATTTGGACTCAATTTTGTCTTATTTGGCAGTCTAGTGGTTTATCTCCCTGATTTTGTCATTTGACATCATGTAAAGACTTTCTTCACAATCATTTTAATTATTGCTGTCATTACCATCCAAATCTAAACCGTTTTTCATAAATGTTCATTGGATTGAACTGGCATTTTGTAAACAGCTTTGTTATGAAAAGTTTCATATCAAGTTTGAGTTTCACACAGTTTTGTCTGTTTTTTGCATACTTATTGCACTTCAAATTAGAAGTGGTTTTCAAAATTTGGTAAAAAGACAACACCAGGTGGAATGGTAGGGGACTCAATACAGTGCCTTGTTTTCTGTGTAATGATCTGGTTTTAATTTGTCACACATGGATTAAAATTAAAAACAACTGATATCCCCATTTATGATCGCCAGATCAAAACATAGCAAATGAAAGAAATGTTTAAAGAGCAAATAACAAGAAAAAAAAACTTTGCACAGGCCGAAAATCAGGCATATCTGCTAAATTCCAGTCAATGACTATTTCATTCAAAATTTTCATTCTGTTTAATTTTTCGGACGTTTACTTGCCTGATTCTTTGTCATGACTACAAAATATATAACCCCCATCCAAAAATCAGTCTCAGCATCAATATGCATAGCAAGAAAACGTAAGGTATAAGATACAGCCACATCTCTTGTGTCGGCCATGCTGTGTGGACTGCATTGAGGTAATCCCTTACACTGGTATTTTTCCATGACGTAATCCCGACAAAATGAGGTTACTTTGAGATTCAGCCAATCAGATTTGGAAGCTAGAAGGCCTTGTAATGAAGTCACCTTTTTTTTTAAGGGAATCCCTCAAATGGCATGTCAAGATGGGCTTACATTGGAAGAAAATGGGCACCTCAAAATACTTCTACTTTGACATTGCGTGCCAGATCAAAACACTCTTGCATTGGGGAAAAAGTTAATTAGTGAAAAATACTTTCTTAATTGTTACAATTCAAAGCAAACTGTTAGAAATTGGTGCCGGGCAGAATGAATGC
Organism: Cryptochiton stelleri; assembly: GCA_031471745.1. Taxonomy (NCBI): domain Eukaryota; kingdom Metazoa; phylum Mollusca; class Polyplacophora; order Chitonida; family Mopaliidae; genus Cryptochiton; species Cryptochiton stelleri. The sequence goes on along the minus strand of JAUELC010229489.1, from coordinate 8,837 downwards.
TACAAATTTGAGGTACCGGTCACCAGCTCTATTGGTATCAGTCAATGTCCGTGACTGGCCGCTTATTTCCAGACCTGATTTTTAATATTCTATTTAACTATTAGAATCAAAACATTGCATTGACATGTTGCAACAAATATTTTAACTTCAAATAAATGACTTTAGGTCACTTCAAGTAGCGCTGAAATGTGGGAGAAATGTATATTTTTTTTCTAGCCATGCTAAAGTGTACAATACAGTGCAGGAATAGCTTGACACCTTACGCGACTATCGTGTATACAATGCCGCTGTCTTTCTGCGTCATTTTGGAGTTACCATGACTGAAGATGAGCAGACATGCGTTTCAAATGCACCATGTCTGTGACAAAAAAATATGCAGTGTACGGTTCAAAGTTCTTTTAATCACAGATAAATGGAATTAAAGAAAATCTTTTGTGTGTGTTTGTTGTGTGGTAGCAAAGCAGCCTCCGTGAAAACAACACGGCAGGAGTTTGGCGCATTATTGTATGGCTTATAGATGTTGGTGCAAACAAAGTCATGGACGCATCACAGCATGTCCCCAGATTGTAAAAATGCATGCTTATTTAATTAGCGTTATTATCTTAGATGTAAATGAATTAATTATGTGTACCTAATGGACTTCAAAATCAATACAAACTCAAACTATGTTTCTTTTCATGTCAGCTTCAAAAGGGAATATATAAATGTCAAACAAAAGTCATTTCTGACTTAGGAATTTTTTGGGAAAACTAAAACTAAAAAATTTAAATGATTTATTGTGTTGAATTTTTTTTTTAGTTCCGGCAATTTCAAGTCCTGTAAGGCCACTACCAGTTTTTGATTTAGTGTGTAATTGTATTTTTTGCCTGTGTCACCTATTAGCTTCTTGAGGATGCAATTAAATGCAAATTTTCTGCAGAGCAGTTTCTCTTTAAAATTAGCCCTCTGGCTATCTTTTGAAGTATGTTCAGGCTGTCAGCTGTGGAGAAACATTATTTATCTAACAGAGCATTTTTTTATATAACACTCTACATAATGATTCTGTTGCCGTTTACTGTTAGAAGTACACCGCCGTCATATAAGTGAGAACAATCCTTAAGCAAAGCATAAACACAAATCAATCAATCACTCAATCTTTAAAATTAAGAAAATACACAGAATAGTTGATGTATTTTTGTGTGCAGTTTAACTATGGAGTGAAGACTAAATACCTCATCTAAAGCTATTTTCTACTACTGCCTGGAAAACAACCAAGTATCCTCAGACTAACCAATTTTAGTACCCATAGTCAACACCTACCCTAAAACTCCCTTGGGGTCTTATGAAAAATTCATTAGCAAAGCATAGTTTATTGATTTTCTATTGGTGAAAACAAGTGGGAGGGCTAAAAATATACTGACACATGTGTTGTACTAACTGAGGGAATAAAATGGACCTAATTGAGCGTGTCGAGAATTTGACCAGGATGGTATTCCGATATTCATTAAACTGTCATATTGGTGACTCAATTTACCAGGATATACTTCCCAGTCCTGCCGTCTTCTTTTACAGTACATGTTTGTTTGAAGTAAGATACGATTTATGCTAGTACCCGTTAATTAAAGCTGGAAGCAGTCTTCAGATATCGAGCAATAACACCCAGGGCTTCCTCAAAGCGATGTGTACATCAAGGGCGCAGTAATAAGCCTGTATGATATGTATATTGTAATCAGATTTCAGCAAGTTTTCCTATCATAGAGATACATCATTTACCTGATTGAACATGACAGTGTCATTCCAGACTCCTTGATAACCTGGAGTTGTCCTACTGCCATACTAAAAGGGTTAGCCTGGAATTCACCTGATTTTGACAGATACATATTATTGAACCGATTTCGATGTTGTTATCTACTGTGAATGACTATTTCTAGTAAACCCTTGAATGATGAATGATCTACCATTGGCATAGGAATTGTCCATTATCCCTGTCTCAACCCCTGATTCAATTGACTACTCTATTACCATAAATTATAATGCGGTATTTAGGATAGGTTTGGTTGACATCTTTATTTTCATTGATGCCCTATGAAGAATGTTTAGATATGCCTCCAAGCATATATAAACAGAATTACAATATTTAGATTTAATCATCAAATTTCACTAATGAGCAGAATATTTTGGACTTTGAACTCGACTCCAGTCTTTATAAGAGGACTATACTTCCTTGAGCAAGGTGTGCAGTTGAGAAGTTCTTGTTAAGTATTGAAGACCTGATATAATGGGTGTTATCGACTCTATTGGTGTATGTGTCAAATAGCGCTTTTGATTTCCGAAATACATGTATCTTTGCCAACTGATTGGAACGTGAGGTTACAAATAGCTTGCATGCCAGGTCATGGAGTAACAGTTCTGTCTTGAATATGATAGCACTTCAGGACTAGGGCTCAAGTCAAGGGGTCCTCTCTTTATAACAGTCTATCGGGGTAGAGTATCATTGTCTGGACCACATGTCCTGGATGGGCAATAACCTTCTCTCAATTGTTCTTGTGAATATGCCTTCAACATATGGTTCTGCGAAATCAGTGACAAACGGCACTGTTGAACTATAAACAGATTGGTCCTAGACGTAATATTATTTCACAATAATATTATTTTTTATTGATTAGTTTTACTTTGATATTATTGTTCTCTGGAATATATGATATATTACCCAGGATTTCACCACAAGCCTCAGGTGTGTCTGGATCATGAAGACTACAGACATTGAGTGTGTTTTGCTGTGTATCATCTGTATCACCACAATGTTTGGACGATAGAAGTGGTATGCTTATGAAACGTTCTCTACCTATATATTAGTTGCCGACACTGTGAAGAAGTCCCAGTCAGTCAAATCCGAAACCGGGACGAGAATTAAACTGTCCACTGCTCCACTTAACATTTATTGTTTAGTTCATGAAGATCATCATAAATAGTACTTTTCTTATATAGTTAACATCTTGGTTGATTCTGCTACCATAGAAGTTTGGAATATTTTGAATGCTGTCCTCATCTATGTAATTAGGTTGGTGTGACAACCGCTTGGATCTAACCAATGAAGTGATGAAATGTTCCACATGCTCACTAAGCCCTGTGTCCTGATAACAATATAAGCTCTTGACATGTAAACAGCCATATTTGTGTTACTTGTTTGACTGATTGAAAGCTTTTCTTCATCCCTCACACTCTTGGTAGGAAAAAAACATGATCCTATTCGTCAGAGAATTGTGCAAAATGAATATGATATAAATCAGTATCCCAGACCCTGTTAACCAAATTACGCACTCTGAATTGTGCCTGAATATAGGCAGATTATGGTCTTACCTAGGATATTAAAGGAAGATTGTCTTAATAACACAGAACAACATTTCTGATGAGGCATAACAGTACAAAATGGCTGAGATAAAGCAGAAGAAAATATCTACTGACGTAAAGCAGACGAAATTGGTTAAGATAAAGCATAACAAAATACCTAATGAGGTAAAACAGAACAAAATGACTGATGAGGTAAAACAGAACAAAATGACGGATGAGGTAAAACAGACCAAACTGGCTGATGAGGTAAGGTTTGTTGACACTTCCGATTTTAAAGGAGTTCTCAATAACTTTTTTTTTTGTAAGTTTGGATTTTAGTATTTAAAAATGTCCTTATCTACATTCTATTCTGAATGTAGTTAGCTAATAAAAAAGATTGTATGCTTCCATATTAATTATAATCTAGCAGGTGGTTGATGGGAGCTTCCTGTGTCCTGGTGGTTTCTGAGCTAAGGGGGTAACACAATTAGTTGACTTGTTGTGGAGTCTTGCACTAAATTTGCACACTTTGTCTTATTGCACCATGTGTTGCGCCACGTGCTTGTCTTGTTTCTTGTGTTTGTTTGTTGCCAGTGACATAGTTGGTGGTTTCCTGGGCTGGCACAATGTCATGTTAGTGAAGTAACCTTAGGTACGGTGTGAAACCCCGACTCTAACAAAGGGATGAAAATATTTGAGTGATCTTTCCATTAAAATCAAACGGAATAACTGATACATTTACATTAAATCTTTAGCAGGTTGGTGGGTTTGTGTATTTTCCCATAGATAAGTTGCAAATGGGGATTATCCAGAGAGGCTCTGGTATCCCTATTGGTAAAAAGGGGTATTGGATTTGTTATAATGTGTTTGATGCAAACGCAAGACATTAAGAATTACTGTGGAGTAATTTATTGTAATTTTATGGAACCAGCAGATGGGTGCGCATATTAAGGACACACATGCTAATGCAAAATTTGAGTCATCACAGTAGAAGGTTTATTTTGTACACATCAATGATTTAGAATTAAGTAAAGGTGACTACCTATCCTTAGCTCTATGATTCTTAACAACAGTGTAACTGTTGGTATTTCTAATCACCCCCCATTAGGCCTACCTAATTGTAATGATAAGTCTGTTAATATTCCTTGAAAGTATGTATAATTAGATGCTTCGCTGATTACTGTGTAAGGAATTTTGTCAACAAGGTTTATCAATACGTTCACATAGGCGTCAGAAGCTTCATTTGAGCTGAGTCTTTAAACATGGGAACGTTTGACTTCCTAAAGTCTGCTCTTTCTTCGGGGACAAACGTCAATATGTTATTTGACAAATTACCAATGGTAAGCAAATATTATTATCACTACTTCATGTCAGGAATGCAAGGAATAGTCTTTTTGGGAACTAAATTGTGAAAATAATGAGTATTTTCAGTAATTAGAACTCAGAGAAGCCCTAGGTTTAAAGCTCTAAAGATTATGGACCTTTTCGCTTATACTTTAATTGATGTATGTATACCTTTATCTTTATCATGCTGTCTTTACTTACTACTGGAGGAACATTAATTTTCCAACAGAGCAAAACACTTCACATTTTAAGGTTTGGTTTGTGGCGTTCTTTCCATCCTTTTGGATGATTCACACCCATTTTACGGTTTGTGTTAGTGTGGCTATTTATACCGCCATCATATAAGTGAAATACCCTTGAGTACCGCGTTAAACACCAATCAATCAATTTAAAAAGATAAGAGATGACTTAACTTACTTACTTACTTAAGATATGTTAAATAATGGTTTGAGGGACAGGACTTGCTATTAATTTGATCAAGTTAGCTAAACCGATACAATGACCATTTCATACCAAATCTACTTTCTATGCTGTTTTATGTTAACTATTTTATATTAAACTTAACAAGGAATCTTTTCAACTGTATAATGGTTGCTGATTACAACAATTGGCAAACTTCCAAATAATTTGTGAAATGTCATTTTCTAATGAAAACTGTGTGATACTAAACTTGGTATTTTTCAGCTTAATCTAGCTAGCCCAATACATGCATTTATTTTGGTAGTAATTGGGTAGAGTATAAGGTTATATTGTATTGCTTACCTACATTTGTACTCTTTTAAGAATGGTGGAAAGTAATTGCTCATGCTCACCATTTAATAAAAAAGTTTTGAAATATTCCATGTTTCATGTTTCACACAAAACTGACGATTGTGTTTTTGATTTAAAAAAACCCCATCACTTTCTGAATTTTGGACAAAATAATGCTTGAAAATATTGACTGACAAAATTAAGGTTATATTTTATATTCCATACATTTGCATAACCCCACAAAGATTGGAACTCGACATTTGTCCATATCACAGTCAATACTGCAGAGTGAGCCCCTCAAAGAGGGTAACCCAAAACCCTTCTGAAGTGAAGACTAACAATCTTTCTCTAGGTAAAACACAGATACAGGGATGACATAGTTACATAATTTTATTCTAGATATTACCCACAAATGAGTTATGTTTGAGGTAAGCCATCATCATATTCTGGAAAGTCATTTGTAATTTATATATGATTTTTGATAGTGTATTACTGTCTGAGATCATCCCTATGTGATGTATGATGCTGTATTGAAGTACCTGAAGGCATGACTGTGGTGGTAAACTTTCTCATTCAGTAGTGATATATATTGATACTGTATATGTTTTCCTATAACCACCTGCAATGATCTCTGCATTGACAGTTAATCAATCATAACTCTGTCCTGTATAGAAAGGATGATGTGATTTCCATCTTTGTGTATCGCTGAATCCAATTTGTCATCAAGGTTTTACACAGGCTTATTCCAAGGCTTATTTGGTTGACAGCCCAGACAGTTAAAACCGAAGGAACGGATTGCAATCAGAATTTGCCCATACTTTACTTGTCAAATAACAGGGTATTAACCTCCTCTGGGATATTTCTAAAAAAAACGTACCGTTACAATTGCTGGAATGAGATTTTGCTGTCACACCTGACATTCAAGTTAAAGTGCTGATTATGTGAACGAACGAGCTGTGATTAAATCTGTAAAAGCTTCTCTCTGACGAAAGTGTTACGGTTTTGTCAATTTAAACTCGCCATAAGTAGCCTTTGATGAATACTTGGGAGCTCTAATAATTGAGCTCTGAGTAAAATTGAATCAGTTTTTAGATAATTGCGGTTCTCACAAAATTTAAGAAAGACATATTCAGGGTTTATTCATTCTCTTGTTAAAGAAATAACCTTTCCAACCTATATTTATCATAAACAAGCTAGGTTTTGTTTTTGTCATACAATAGATTTCTTTTTGACATTCCTACAAGTTTTCTTTAAGCTCCCAAAGTGGATGATTCAGGGTGACTGTACTGAGGATATTAAGGTGGTTGATATGATAATACGTCCATCTATTAATCCTCTCTTAATATAACCAGGTGGCCTATATTGCCAACGAAGCATTTGTGTATATAGTATGGAAACTTGGGTATCGTAGGAAAATAGATTAGTTGAACAAAACCTGTCTTTCTCTAACTGGGATAAAAACCTGATTGATGAATGGGAAGTTAATTTGTGTTGGAAGCTCAATGTGGTTTGGCTATTGAACACCATCATGTTATTCATTTTGTACAACTGGCCATTGAGCCTATAAGAACATCCGGTTTACGTGCAGTGGATCATTGAATAGCATTGCCGTAGTATTGGCCAGTGTATAGGAATTGTCCAACAGAGCAGATTTCTTGAAGAGATGTCCCGCTGGTGTTCAGGATCCCAGAGAATGGGATCAGTTGATAACACTGTCTCTCTCTACTGTCCATTCTACTCGCACAAATTCTATCAGCTGATTTTCAAACCTGATCACACTACAATAAGCTGGGCTGGATTCTATCTCAGTTGGATGTTGATGTTGTCAATGACCACTACCTACCTCCTACAATCTTAAGTCTATAGATTTGCGAGCAATATTCTTGGCTCCAGGCGAGACAACGTGGAAACCTCTGTCTACATAATCTACTGGTCAGGCGGAGTACTCTGGCATCTATCCAACTAGCTCTGATAAATCATGCCACTAATAGTAGGCCAAATAACTTGAAGAATGACAAAGTTCCCTTTAATTTGTTTACTTGTGATTAAATGGTGGTATTATAAGATTTTGCTTCTGCTACTCTCCTTTGACAATCTGTGTGGCATAAATAAAATTGATGCTCTGCCTATCTTTTAAGAATAATTTAATTTTAGTTCTATGTACAATGCAATATTTAAAGGAGTACTCACAGACATAATGCTGCATCAATTCTATTCAGTTGAAGTGATTCTTTACAGCTTAAATCATTTGAAACTCAGGCCACTTGTATCAGGAAATTAAAATAATTTTTCATGTTAGGATAAAAGTTTGCTGAATCCACTGCTTTCATTTGTTAATTTAAGAAATATTTATCTTTCTTGATGACATAATTGCAAAGATTAACTATTAATACTATCGCTATATTTGACCTATTTGACATTGAGTTGAAGAAAACCATTATGATGCTATCGTGACAGTTGTGAACCGGTGATAAATCTGATGTTCCTTGATGTGTGGTATAGCAGGATATTAACCTTGTGGTCTCCGGATATAAATATCTCCTTGAAAATTGCATTTTTGACGGGTAACTGCACAGCTGTCATATCTTAGGGCCATTTCTTGATGAACTTATTAGATCTATAACCTAGTAGTTTCAACTAACTCTTTATTTGTCCACCAGTGAATTATAGCACTATCAACACATTATTAAAGAATCCTATTAATTGCACCTCTTAATTATTTTGATTGGCTCAAATGCAATATTGGGAGCAACCAAGATGGTATGTCATATATTGAATTTCTAATCCCAATGGGTATCTTTATAATATAACTGACAAATGATACTGAGCACCAGGCTATGCAAAATTAAAATTTCAGAAATTGAATGAATCTTTGTCAACATTGTGCTTATTTGCTTTGAACTTGCCTGGTAGGTAGCCCTTTGCTGGTCTGCTTAACCCTCCTACAATGTATGGCATAAGTTCTATTTCCCCTCTGGACCTCCTGTTTAAGATGGCATGTTAATATCATACTCAACGGTATTTGACTTATATGATCATTGTTCTGCAAGTGTTTGGTAGGAAAGTAAAAACCACCCCTGTCATTTCCGAAGCCACAATTGAACACAATGCTTTTAACTGATGCTCTTAGGTAAATATTGATTGACTACAATCATGATTAATTGATTGGTGTACAATGCCATGTTCAAATGTATTTCATTTATATGATGGCAATGTACTTCCAACAGCAACACTGCTCAACACAACCATAATTTGAAGTGTTTTATGAAAATGCTCTATTGCAGTTTGGAAAATACTGTTCGCCAACAGCGGACAACATACATATACTTCAAAACATACTGTCCTTTAGCCAGAGGGCCTCCACCACAGCTGACAGCATGAAAATACTTCAAAACATACTGTCCTTTAGCCAGAGGGCCTCCTCCACAGCTGAC
>JAUELC010229380.1:0-10591 GCA_031471745.1 Cryptochiton stelleri | reverse complement strand
AACACGCGAGAAAACATAGTTCAATTACCAACACCAACCAGCGACTTTATTTCGTGGTGAAATGAAAACCTATGACAGAGAAGTTACTAAATTAACTTCTGCCTTTTTATTACCGAATCAAGTTGTGCGGTTGCCATGTGTTGTTGTTGATAGCAGACCGAAGTCAAGGGGTTTCTCCGGTAAGAGGGGCTGCGATATAAATCTGATACGGAAAAATATACGATGCCTCTGTATATGTGTGGTGTGGCTCATAGGTATATGATAAATATACATGTGTGGGTCAAATGCAGAGAATACATACTCAGTAAAGTTGACATGTTGGATTGAATAATCTGTGATATATAATAATCCACAACATCGACTTTTGCCCACCTACGTTTTTCTTGATTTAATACATTAGATATATTTGTTCGTCTCCGTGCATGCCATTATTGTAATGCCAGATACATAAACCATGTTGTTAACTTGACCTAATTTACAATTTGAGTCCGGAGTAACCAATGTAGATAGAGGATATAAGCACCCCTCCAGTTCTGCTCAAATAGGTTTTAAGGACAGTTAGTACCGCGATAATGCATATGTGAATTCACACATTACTGGTTCATTTCTATAAGGCATCATGTTAGCTCGATCTTCAACACGACATAGCTGTCACTGTGGAACATGTCCGTAACATAATCCTCGAGAAATAACATCTATATGCAAGCCAGATTTCAAACCTTTAAGCTCTTGTAAAACAGACATTCTGAAGCACTGATTCCTAGGTAGCATTGCTTCAAATCCTCTTGTGACGTGCATCGTGTACTACCAGGTGTTAACATTTCCAGAAACTAACCTCACAAACCTGGGGCCACTTTCACTGAATGCCGTACGACCCCAACAAATATATTGTACGACAAATCTGCGTGTGCAGTTAAACATGACGTTATTTTATCGTACGATATCTTTTGTCGTATGACATTTTGGGAAAGTGGCCCCAGGTGCCTATGTATTTACGGCAAATTCATATTCACACAACAGGGCCAGTTGCATATATTTTATTTTTTGAAATCGCCAGTTGAACGTACATTTCCAGAACTGGTGTCAAACACCCCATTGAAACATTAGTGTTCTTACAACCATTACATACAATACAATCTACTGAAACATATTGGCCACATATAATGTGTACCAAGCGTCGTAAATTATTAAGTCGAATGTCATTTTCTTTAATACCTGTCAGCTTACTTGGTTGCTTCATTACCACCTCCTGTATTTTCGACAACAATACAGTGTCAAATTATGTTAAGATCGATGCTTCCCATAATAATCACGCCTTCGTTATCTCTGGAAACGAAACGAGCACAGAAATTAATAAGATGGACATAAAAACGGCTTTGTGTCGGCAGCTAAATTGAATTGTATTTTTCTCCATTCCCAAGACATCTGCCAGGCGCCATTCTTATTCGTATGATTTATTAAATGAATGACGTACATTTTTATCTTTCTACACCAATAAGCAGTCTTACCAACCCTGTCACTTGTTTATAGGTCTACCAAATGTATTTTGATGGATAACCCGGCTTGTCGTTGAATTCATTGCGTGTTGACTGCGAAAAACGCAAACGTATATTGGTGTGGCTATAGGAATGTGTTTTTATGATTTTATGCCGTCCTATTAAGGTTCCCCCTAATAAAATGGCGTATCAGTGCAATGTGAGACGGAAACTATCCCAACCCCACTGTAAACAAGACACAAGTTACGAACCCGACGCAGAACATGGCGAATCACGACAAAGTGTGCAAGTTTACTGTACAAATCGGTTTCGTGTAGCCCTTCCATTGGTTTAAACAATATACAGAGGCAAAATGAAGCCTATTGGTTGTGTTTTTTTTGCACTATAAAATGTTTTGCGCCATGGGCTTGCCTTGTGTCTTGCTTGTCCTTGTGTATTGCCAGTGAAGTCGATGATAGTATATTTCGCCCACTGGACTGGAACGCCGCCGTATGAGTAAAATAACGATAAGTACGTCGTAAAACCCAAAAACAACAAACACATGTTTGCGGATTGTCAGGTACCCTTGTCGGTAACACAAGACTGGGTCGGGTGTCGATTATCTACAGATTATATGTCGATGATAGGTAGTCCTTTGCAAGACATTCTAGTTCAGTTTGAAGCGCCTGCCTCCCCACAGTTTAGCAGTAAATAAAACGAGGAAGGAAAGATCTAATAAAATTGCTCATGGCAAGAAAAAGTTAAGAATTGTGTATTTAGATTTAAAAATGTTGTCTTCGTGAAAGGACACGTTCAAACCAGCTTATTGTTTTAATTGGGTTTCTTTAATTGGTGTATTATGCCACACCCAATCTTATTTCACTCATATGATGGTGGTGCCAATTTCAATGGTAGATGAAACCGGGCAAAGCCCAGTGGAAACCACCCCAATTCACTGACTTCCCCATAAAAGGAAGTTTTCCAGCTATGTCGAAAGGCGGACTCGACCCATTGGACCGCATTGACGCTAGAAACATGAGAGCGATACGCCCAGCCGAGGTAGCCTTTGGAGTGGCCGTATATTTTCAGTGAGCGTAATTATTTGTGTGAATATTTGTTTCTTTAAATATTTAATCTCCCGGTGTCTGAAGTTAAGTTTCCGGGGGTGTTAAAAACTGGACAACACAGGATGCAATTAACAAATGAATTTGAAGCAATGCTACCGAATCAGCACTTCACATTTGAAGGCTTGTAGGTTTTGGAACCTCGCGTGTGTATAGATATTATTCCTCGAGGGTTATAAGTTACGGGCAATGTTCCAAAGTGACAGCTATGCTGTGTTGAAGTCTAATGTTAACACAATCCCTTGTATAAATGAAACATTAATGTGTGGGTTCACACATGAGGGATGACGGTTCGTATTGCCCACAAAATATATCTGTGCCTAACAAAAGGGATGCCTAGGATCTTGGTCCTCATTTGGTAATAATAGACTATTAGTTTAACCAAAATAAGTCAGAGACGGAATTACAGAAATGTTGTATGCATTTAGACTACTCCCCTGTATTAGAGTTTACGTGTAGGCAGCAGTGGTGGCCTAATATCGTTTGTGATAACTGTAATTGGTTAGTGTCATGCGTTACTGGTAATATGTATGGATGGAAACTATTGCTCCGATTTCTATCATTTTCGCGAGACTCCTTCAATGGCGAATACGACTCTACTTAGCTTTCCCAAAATATAAATTGGTGCACGTTTTACCGAAAATAAATCCATTGAACTCGTTTAATATGGTGCTATGTATATTTATAAGCTCATTCTATTTTAGAGCTTATACTATCTGAGATTTTTAACTTTATTTTGTTCTGACACCAAATACGGTGTACGAGTTGCCTTGTTGATCTGTACTTTAAGGTTTGGGAATACATATGTCAAAGGGAAGGCTGATCAAATATTGTACGAAAGCAAACACGGTGTCCAGATATCAGAGAAACCGTATAAAGTTAATTTTTCTAACGCTTGTAGTTTTAGTTCAAAAGAACTGATATCAAAGTGTGTGTGTTGATGTGAATTAATCTTTGACTAGCATCTTAACAAAGACAGTTGCCTTGACATTTATTTCCTAGTCTTGGCCGAAATGATCATAAGGACAAAATATTTAAACTCTTCAACGGAACTAGCATGACGACCAATGGAGATTTGTTCCAACAATCGTTCAATGTTCAAGATAAAGATATTAGTGCACATTTACTGTTTTTCTGCCTTTCTAACAAGTACTTTATAATTGTGACTTGTGTCAATGACCGATTAGAAAGACAGACGATAGTTCATTAAAGACCAAACAGAAGAATGCTTGTGGACATGTTCTTATCTGCATCAGATATTTCAAGAAAATCAACATTATTGTCAAGTGCATGCATACCGGTTCACAGGTACGTTTTGTACCATTGCAGTTAACGGTACTGCATTTGATGTTATAACTAAGTAATGTTTGTTTTTGACCACTGTTTGCGTGGTAATCTGAAAACTTAACCAGCAGTTGAATTTAACAATAAAGTCGACCACGAAAACTGGCATTAGTTTCCCTACCAGATGTCGGCAAATAGGAAATTTCAACGAAAGAAAATTTTAAGAATTGTTTGCAAGGGTAGTGGATAAATTGGTTTTAAAATATTTCCTTAACGCTGCTGAAGTGTTTTCAGAAAGAGGAGGCAAATAGGTATTAACTTCTCAAATTCATCAACAACAGCCATAGGAAAGATGTCTTGGGAAGAACGGTCGGTAACAATGATAGACGTCCTCTGGCTTAAGAACCTTCTAAATTGATGTGATTATGATTGTGACCCACTATTTAACAGTTTTATACTGTAGTTACAAGACGCATTGCCTGTTTTCCAATCACGTCCAACATTTGTACAGCCAAACCGATATACGCTTTGGGGCTCTCGTAGTTAATACACAATCAAATGAGCTGAGGTGGTTAGAGTGATCGTTGGTGTAGCAAGTTAAGAATGTAGGTCATTTAAGAAATAAATCACGCAAACAAGAATGGCGCCTGGCAGACGTTTTATTGTGAAATACAGTGTATTGGAAATGAGGAAAATTGTGATTTAATTTAGCTGCCGACACCCAGGATAGGTTGTTGATAAAACTATGGCGTTTTATGTTTTCTGCAAATATTATTTCCACAATTAAATAAGCTTCGGTGGGTCAAGTTAGTTTTTGCGACTGGGTAATGGTGGATGCACTTATCAAATCGAATTAAATCAATGCTGCCTATTTAGTATTTCAGCCTTTTTGTCTTAGAGGTTTGACATATCACGTGCATTAGATGTAATTCATAGAGGGTTATAATTTACGGGCACTGTACCACAGTGACAGCTATGGTCTGTTGAAGTTTAATTTTAACACGATTCTTTGTTCAAGTGAACCATTAATGAGGGAGTCCACAAATAAAAGAGGACGGTTCTGACTGTCCAAAAACATTTGTTTGTACCAAAACAATGATCTGTTAGAGCCTCGATCTACTTTGGTTGCTCAGTACTGACTTAGTAAATAAATGTAAGCTAATAAACTAGTAAATGTATTTCGCTTCTCATTCTATTGCGCAGTCTATATACTATATCAATCACTTGCATAGGGCACGTGAATTTGCCACTACAAGTGAGATTTCGTAAAATGTTTAAGCCAAATAGCATGTATCAAGTTACACACACATGGTTCACACATGGTTCATTTGTATAGAAAATTAAATTATTTAAAGAAGAAAAAAAAAATGATCAGATCTCGTTTAAGAATTGGTCTGGTAATATATGACATGGTCTGAACTCATATACCATTCCCGTCAGAGATACCTATACATCCTGAATAACATCATGTTTGGTCAACAGATTCAAGTTTCTTCATACATGTATAGGTTGACCAATCCTTTCGATTTGTATACAATCGACACGTGTTATCTGTAGTATATTTAATTTGTACGGGACAAAATTGAATGCTATCACAGTGAATCGACTCCGAGTCCATTGTCTAACATTACCATCGGCTTACCGACTACAGACGCGCACGGTAGAATTAAACCTGAATTATCTGTCGATTAGAGACTCCTAAACTCGCTCTATGTGAAGCACTACCCGAGTGACGCTAAAGTCGAAAACATGCTGCTCACATGTCTATAGCTCTTAATTAAGGAGAACATGTCACATGCTTCTTTGAAGGGTAATCATTTACTGAATAAAAATAGGTTAAGTAAATCCAGTGATGGTCTGTGTTTATTTTAGTGTACATGCAATACAGTCAGCTTAAGTGAGATTTGAACAAGGACAGCATCTTCCCAGTGTTACGTAACACATCCAATCTGTCTGGATAGAAAGCTAGAGTATTTGCACTTCTTTAGACTGGCTGAGCTGCACTTAAGTGTATTCTCTTCAACAAATGTTCTGTGCCATAATGGGCAGGTCATTCTGCCCTAAGAGGTAGTGATGAGAGCATTTAAAATCAATCTACAAAAATGTAGTTTAATATAGAATTGATAGCAATGTTACTTTAATGAATTTGTAATACAAACTATATTCCAAAAATACCAGATAATGATGCTCGCTAACGTATACGTTGACGAATATTATGAAAAGTCCGATGCATGATATACCTAGTACTTTGATTAGAAAGTGTCTCAAAAGGCACATTATATTTCGAGGAAAAATGTGTAGCATTAGTTTTACGAGAAAAAAAAACCCATGCAAATGCAAATCCCCGTGTCTTGGTGATAATACATATCACATTTGGAAACAGTCTGAAGAAGTAGATTCGTCTAGGAGAAAGTTTTTCTGAAAGAGAGGACAATAGCATATTACGTCCTAACAAAAAGTGGTGTGTGGTGCTTGATTTTAAACATCAAATGTTAAGCCTCTTAGTAGTAATATAAGAGCAGCTCACCTAGTACACCTCCTGTACGGCATAAGTAATTTTAGGCCAATCGGGGTTTTTTGTGTGACTATTTATGTACTGCGTTACTCCTCTGTGTAGCGCACTATATAATAAGGAACGCTGCTCCTCCATGCTAACTCCTGTACATAATATGGAAGGTTTGCTACTATTTATGTAGTGGGGAGCCGCCGCTAGGTGGCGCCAGTGGTATGATGACGTCATACCGGACGTCTCAGCTGAAATCAGTCATGCGCAGTTGCCCCCTCATTCCAGCGGATTGCATAAATCTTCTACCGAGGAGGTGTGGAGGCTGTAAAGGTCGGTCTGGAGGTGGAAGTTGTTGGCGTTGTGCCTCCACGGCAGTGCCATGACCTTTAATCTTTGTAGCATGGCAGCCATGTAATTTGTTTACACCGGAAGTCTCAGCTGAAATCACTCATGCGCAGTTGCCCCCTTATCTTAGTGGATTGCATTAATCCTCTATCGAGTAGGTGTAGAGGTTGTAAAGGTCGGACTGGAGGTGGAAGTGACTGGTGTGGTGCCCACGACACCAGTATCTCCAGCTGTACAGAATAAGGAAGGCATTGATTCCCTAAAATGCTAATGAATACAATGGTGGTGTTTAAAAGTAGTATTTTGGGTTGTATTAATTCTAGGAATGAGTATCCCCCGGATTAAACCGACTCCACGGCTAAGAGGGCTGTTAGTGCTTATTATGCATTGACTTGTAGGTTAAAATGACTAAGAACCGCTAAGCTATTTCTATAAATAAACATGGAAAAACCGTTGCCAAGACCGGGGTTTACCTCCCCTTTGTTCTAGGACTGTATGAAATCAGACCTTTGCAATTCGACATGAGTTGGGGTGGAGTGTTATGGGGGTGGATAGGTTTTATTCCCAGGATGCTTTTGGGCGCGAGATGTGGCGAGATGTGGGTGCTGTGTTGAGTGGGTGTGGTTGCACTACATAATAAGTAAGGCTGGTGCACACTACATAATAAGTAAGCTGCTGCGCATCTTCTCAGGATGCTTAGCTCGCGTGATCTCGCGAGATGTGGCGAGAATTGGTGAGATGTGGCAAATGTCTCTACAGTTGGGAAAACACGTTGCACATGCAGCGATGGGTGATTTAGAGAGAAGTCAACATGCTCTTTCACATGGTAGTATTAAAATCACACGACCATGGTGTTGTTGGCCGGTACTTGTCGAGAAAGAGATAAATTGTGCTCAAACACTCACAGCAATCCACGTTAAACAGTACAAATCTAGCCCGAAACGCGAACACGCTGCACCTCAAGGTTGCGACTTCACACCGACCAGGCTCTAAAACCACAGCTGAGGTTATGACGTTGAATGAGATGACGTCACGATCGACTGCTTGATTGGTCGGTGTTGTCCACTGAGCGCAATGGCGATCTCCAATCGCAGAGTAGCCATGATGTCTACAACACCCAGCCCGCGAAAACGACAAAAGGCTAATCCAAGAGTCCGTCAAGTAACTGTGATGTCCACAACACATAGACCACGTAAACGACAAACCAAGTCGAAACAAAAAGGCCAACAAGTGCGAAGAGCACCTGTACACAAAGCATGTCAACAACCCTTACGGCATTATTCGAAGCTGGTTAAAGGGTTAAAGACCAACAAGACACCCAATGATAGATTGCTGAAGTATCAATAACCACACACCATCCTACCTACGGTACCAGTATACTATCACACAAGTATAGACTAAACACGGGTGCATTTTCGTGTAAACATCGGATTCTAAGTCAAGAACGGATCAATCAGCGATCAGCATGTTTTCTCTGTGGTCCCGCTTGCTGTATAAAAATCACAAACTTAAGTCAGAATCTCTTCAGTCTGACTTGCACTTGATACCTCTCTACCGTACTGAGGAGCTACCATCCTGCTGACCAGTCTAACCACCTACCTGTCCATACTAAAACGAACCAGCAACACCATCATGACTTCATCCTTGGGGAAGAAGAAGACCAGCCTAGCGCGGTCAGATATCGAGCTCATGCCACCACTTCCTGCACCATCTGCACCAGAGTTAGCTGCAGTATCATTTCCACCTGTCAATGAGAGCAGGCTGTCACGTCGATCAAACCTAACGGTTCATACAGAGGGGTGACGTTTACGGATATCATCAAGGTGGGGGATCTAAACCACCCTATCACCATCACTGGAGACGGATGGAAAAAGCTCAAACAGGCAATGGGTGACTTTGAGTTTAATAGCACGACTCATTCCAAGCAATCAACTGTATGAAGGTGAAGCTGACTTGAATACCCTGGTGACAGACGTACAATGGATGATGTACAAAGAAGGTGGTAAACTTTACCCTTCACATCTCGGCGTGACACTGAATGAAGAAGTCTGGGAAAAACTCAACTCTAACCATCTAATCGAAGCTGTGGATAATTATCTTACCACCTACCCACCCACAACGATGCTGATGAATACCGCTGAATCTCCGATGCGACCCCTAGATCACATGACCCGTGACCAACTCCAACAGCTCTGCATGGCCTGTTATGAGACACTAATCACCCCGATTCTACTTAGCCTAAAAAAGAAGTATTGCAGCGCCACCGTTCATACCTGCCTGACTATGGATGTGATGGACAGCTCTGGATTTATACCCTTCCTCCCTGAGGCGTTGGAGCGTCTCAACGAAAATCGTGTGATTCTTCGCTTTCTTCACCGCTACGCAGTCAAGAAGGACAGGTTCATATTAGAACACACATTCAGTGACTTTTTAGAGCGACAGAGATCTGCACAGGAGGACGTAACACCATCCACCTTTCATTTTATTTTCTCTGTGACGCCATGTTCAATAAAAATGTGTCATTTAAAAAAAATCTATTGTTTGTTGTCATGTGTCCTTAGTTGTGTAGTGACCTAAGTTGTCTTTAATTGCGTTTATCTATGGGTTATGATCGTAGATCAGACTTCATAGTCTTTAGTTGCGTTATCTATAGACTTCATAGTTTTTTTTTACTTCAATCGTCTTCCTATTGCGTTATCTATGAGGTATGATCACACTTTATAGTCGTGTTCGACCGCATGAACCATGATGTTAGATCGTAAATCAGACGTAATGGTTTTAGTTCTTAGTTCAGTTCGTATGAGAGTTGTTCACTCGTAGATCAACTGTCATACTGTCGTGTGTGTAGCACAGTTTCCGTCACATGAGCTACCCTCCTCGCACTCTCACCTTGCATGATCACATCGGCGTGGTATATAATGGGAGTGTGACGTGGGGTGTTCAGTGTGATCACTACAGCCCACAGAGTCACAGACAGACGGACCCCATCTTTACATCTTCTAATAAACCCCTATGGTCGCATCTTGTTGCCTCAGAACACACCTACGAGCGTACAAAAGTGTCGTGTTGAGTATGTTTGACGATGGTCGAGTGAATTTAGGACGTTTACTGGTGTTGAAACAATTCACCAAAGACGTGTGCGATCAAGCGAATAACCCTGAAGGTATACGTCTCTACTACGAACGCAACGTGTTACCGACGTTAGAGAACTTCTCGCAATCCCCGATACGACGAGCTATTACACCGTTGGTGGTGTTTAGTGTGTTGGGACTGATCACATGCGTCGCTGCTAGCTATATAATTCGCTCCTGTTAAGTGATGACCACAGAGTCTATAGTGCCAAGTATGGGTAAGCGTGGTAAACCGCGGATTACCACACCACCACACCAGAGGGTACCATCTCGTAGCACGACCACCTCATTGACCAAGACGCTTCACAAGACATTGGGACAGTTGTATTATGAACCCAACAGTCCGGCAGCGTACAGCGGAGTAGCAGGGTTATGGAAAGCGGTCCGTGATCGAGGTGTTTAAGCGTCAAAAGAGCAGGTCAACAGACCTATACCTTACATCGACCTGCATGACGTCACTTTCAACGCAATCGTGTAATCATTGGGTGTATTGACAGCTATGGCAAGCGGATTTGGTGGACATGCAAAACCTGGCCAAACACAAAGACGGCTACCGCTATCTCTTCACCTGTATCGAAATCGTATCCAAAGACGCCTGGGTCGTCCCGATTCGGACCAAAACGGGGGCTCAGTTGATCGACGCTTTCATACCATCTTTACCACGGGGCGTCAACCGCTGTATTTACAAACAGACGAAGGGACAGAATTCCTGAACAAAGCATTTCA
>JAUELC010229268.1:4632-16843 GCA_031471745.1 Cryptochiton stelleri | reverse complement strand
TTAGCAGAGCTTACAATGCGAAAAACATTATGAATGTAGTGATCCTTAGTCGTTTGTTTTTCATAATGTCTAACAATGTCCCTTTATGTTTTGCTTCAAGCTCTTCATCTTTTTCTTGCATTTCCTTTTTGTCCGGATTTTCAGTATCTTTGCCGTTACTGATAGTGCTGACAGTTTTAACTCCACCATGGTCCTCGGAGTTCACACTTGCGTGAAGTTCCTCGTCAGTTTCGTCAATACAAGCTTTAACTGCTGCGTTTACTTCCTCTGGATTAGCTTTATTTATTCGTGTGGCTTTTGCGAAAATTTTCTTCAGCTCCTCAATTTTTTCGTTAGCGAATAACCATCGGATTGATTCGTCTAACCATCTGCAAGAAATGTAAAGCAAGAGATTGTTAAAAGGTGCGTCTTTTCGTGATATACTAGTATTGACTGGTACGGTTTCTGTTTATACCTAAAATAGTTCACTGTGTATCTTACAGTCAAACCGAGATAAACTATTTAAGGAAGCAGTACATGTGCTTCCATAGTTTGCCCCTCATTACATGAATACGCTGTTTTAGTTACAGATGCCTTTTCATTCGGATACTTATCGACATAGGTCAGTTATCCTATATTCCTATATTTTGCTGAAACTTGTGAACTTTGAATAAGCTTGGTGTGTGCAATATTTGGGAAACCCAATCTTTTTCGAAAATTATGTGTCTGTCAAATTATGTAAAATGTTTAACGAGACCAGAACTTACAAATGTGTTAAGAGACTGTATCTACATGTAAATCGTCGAAGGGGCGTTTTTATAAATCAATTAAAATTAGATTTGAGTTAGAAAAATACTTGGTTGCTTTACACGATTATCTGTCATTAGAAATGTTACAGTTCCGTACATCTAAACAACCTTTACCAGTATAAACTGTCAGATGGAAGAGCACGCCGCTGGAACAACGTTTGTGGGAACAATTTCTATCAGCAGTAGAAGACGAATGCCATTATATCTAAAAATGTCCCCTCAACGAGTCCGATTGTTTGTTTAAAACACCTGATTTTTTTCTGAGAAAATCAACTTAAGATCTCCAAAATATTTTCAACAATAAAAGTACAGGAGTAATTAGAAATCTAGCTCAATCAGCAAATTAAAATGTCTGTTTCCTGATGTGTATTTTGTTGTTTTCAACCTCTACCTTCCTTTGCTAATAGTACACTATATTATGTTACTATATATCTAACTGTTCTTTGTCCTTAATAGGGTCTGAGGCTCAACTCTTCATCTGAATCCTCATAATGCTAGTTGTTATGTTGCATTTATAATATCGGATGCTACTTCAGAACGAAACTATTTTCATGCTCGCATTGTGGCAAGCCTAATTGAAATAATTATCCCTATTGATTGGTTGGTGTTTAACGCCGTACACAAGGCATTTCACTTTTATGATGGATGTGTACTCCAACAGTAAATATCCACACTAACACAAACCATAAAATGTTAACTGTTTTGGTATATTGGAAAATTTAAATGTTCCTCCAGTGCTAAGTAAAGACAACATCATTAGGTTCGAAACGTGCTGCCCTTAGCCCGAGGACCGTATTTCAATAGGGGGTGATAATTGCAACCCCTAATGAAATAAGGATTTTCAATTCAAGTAAGGGTTGCAATTGTTACCCCTACTTAAAAAAGTGTGCTTCAACAGAGTTGGAAGGGATATTGTAACACCTCCGTTCCTGTGTGTGTAGTTGCGCGAGACGGTGTGTGAGTTGGTACACATTTAACTTTTATAACAAGGGCAAGAAGCCGACACATTTTCACGGTCATAGGTCAAGGACACCAGGAAGAAAAAATATATAACCTTGAGGACAAGCTTTAGCTCAAACTATCAATCAAACTTGGTAGCCATGTTCTCGTTGACAAGGACAAGAAACCTATTAATTTTCACAGTCGTACGTCAAGCTGACTAGAAATAAAAATATAACATCGTGTCGAAGAAATAAAGCCCAAACTATTAGCAAGATTTTCATGAATCTCGTTAAACATGTTTTAACCCCTATTGGAATAATTTATTTCAATTGGGGTAAAGAGTTGTACGATCACTAAGTATTTTTTTTAAAATGTATGTATTTCAATAGGAGTTACATTTGCAACCTCTACTGATATAATTTATTTCAACAGAGGTAACCATTGCAACACGAATTGAAGTATTATGCCAATAGAAGTTGTAATTGTCGCCCCTATTGCAGTATTATTTCAAGTATTATTTCACTTGGGGTTATTATTACACTTACAGCATATTTGGGATGAGTGTTACAATCGACGTGACTGTCATATACACCTGAAGATAGCGCCAACTAACATCCTTCAACCAATACGCAAATGCAACTTGAACAACAAGAAAAAATGACCAGATAGTACTGTTGATAACGTGTGGTACAGCACGACTGGCTGTTGGAATCACCTCAAGCGACATGACGAAAAACGCAGTAACATGCCCCTGAAAAAAAAGTGTTATTTACAGTTTTATTTTGTCAATAAATGTTGAAACAAATTTATGAAGTCCGTAAGATCTAAAGATCACCACATAAAACACCGTTGGACCACAATTGTTGCTAATTGACACCACTGCTTGACAACATAATCATAGAAACTTATAACCAATACTTTTTTATTAACTTCATTACCAACATAAACAATTACAGATTCGTTTGGTTTTGTTTGTTTGTTTGATTGGGGTTTTGCGCCGTACTTAAAGTTATTTCACTCATATGACGGGGTGTCGGCCCATTGGATGAAGGACACCACCCCCGACGCTACTGGTAACAAACAATGACAAGATAAGGACAATCACACGACGCCACAACAGTTTGTTGTTGCCCCTAAGGTCTGAAAGCACCAGGGCAACACAAAGCTCCCTCCAACCGCCAGATTCGTTTGGAATGGTTTTATTTGGGAATTAGTTTTAGTGTTAAGATTTCCTGAGGATTTATTTTTGTAATCGCTATGTTCTAACTGAGCACAAGCCATGCAGAACTCCCTTGTTGGTGCATATGTTTGTGTGTTACGTTTTCAGTCATTTTGGACAAGGTACAGTATGTCTTTGAGGCATCACATTATCAATCTTTCTATCAACAGACTCCTTACAACACCCATATAATAGAGCTTGTTTGTTTGTTTGACTGGTGTTCAACGCCGTGCTCAAGGGTATTTCACTTATATCCCGGCAGTGAACTCCAATAGTAAATAGCCACACTAACACAACTATAACATGTGAAGTGGTTTGCTCCTTTGGAAAATTAATTCCTCTATAGTGCTGAGTGAAGACAGCATGACTATGCTTGAACCATACTGCCCTTGGCCAGAGGGCATATCGCAATCTGAACACACTAGGTGGCATGAATCACGCAGCCATTGCTAAAGTTCTGTGGTCGAACGATGATTGAGTAACATACCTGTTGTGCAACACCTGTCAAGAACTTTGTTAAGGTGTAGATGGGTGGATTTGGTGAGAAGATGGCGCCTGTGGAGATTGCTAACATACACCATTGACTGATAACACAAGCGTTCCGACGTCCAATTCTGTCCGCAAGAAAGGTAAACAGCGTAGCACCAACTGCCTGACCAATCACAAGAGCGGTCTGTGCCAACTGGGCCACATAATTCTGATCGCAGACCAGGTCCCACTGCACAAGAAGAGGTAATTATCGCAATAATTACAATAAAACGTTTGCATTTAGTGTTTCGGAAAGTACTATGCTGGACCCAAACACAGGGTTTGCTGTGCGATTCGTGTCACACTGCGCCGATAATATCCGACTACGTCATAAAATTGTACTTGCGACGCCATGCTTCTTTCGACAAAGTTCCACTATGATTAAGGACGTACAACTGGTTCCGACGAGTCCCGACTGGATTTGACGGCATGTCAAACCAACCCGACCGCATCCATCTACTGGCACAGCTGCCTCGCATTGGACGTAGTCGGCCTGGGGCCGGTTGTTTAAAGCGGTATTAATTTTTAACCATTGTTGTATGATGTCATGTCACAAAGAAACTCAATTGTGACGTGACGTTGTGCAACAATGGTTTAAAGTTAATACCGCTTTGAACAACCGGTCCCTGGGCTTTTAATATACACAACATTTATTGTCTGCATTGAAGGTTAATAACCTATATCCCGTTGGTTACAATTTGTGTGTTCTATCCCAAGTGTGCATTCTTACAGCTGTCATAAAAGTGAAACTTTTGGTTGGGCATAAAAGCCAAGCAAATACATACATTGTACACTGAAAAACAAAAATCGAAGTACTCCGTTGTGTGGCAATTGAGGGAGTACTCCAATGTTTTAACGGAGTGGATTTGCATGGGAGTGAACTCCGTTGATGATTTTCTACTATTATGATCATAGAAACAGCTTACCTCGGTTGCAAAAGAAGCATCCTTAGGATTTTTGTAATCATAACCATGTGGACACGATGTTCTGCTGATATTGGCCCAGAGATCCTTACATGTGTCGAAATAAAACCTTTCTTCAGAGATATTTAATGGGAGACTGACATTGGCTGGCTCGTGACATCGCAATGGCGGCTGGTAACCTGTAAATTTATTCAAAGTTAAACCAATGATAAAAAAATAGTTAAATTTAAAAACCACCACCTATAAATGACAAATGAAAGTTTTGCGTCTATGAATGAAAAGATATCAAAATAATGAGAAAGTATATGACCTTCAGATTATGCAGCGATGTATGTATAACCCACGAATACAAACTATGGGGTAAATGCGCATTGTCTGCCAATTTCATCGTAACATAAACAGTATTTCTGTTTTAGTTCTGAAGTATTTATTGAAATCTCAGTTGTATGATGTACCTGTTAAATATGAGGTTTGATTGTTTGCTCGATTGGTGTTTAACTGGGAGGAAACCTCGTAAAAAAAGCCATGCCCTGTCTGTGCGGTACATTAATGAGGATCAGCCGTCCAACACGTCAACCACGTTAACCACTGAGCCACGGCCGGATAAAAATAAGGGGAACAAGTTTTCACAACGTGGACTTTTATAGCCATTCAAGTGGAGACGATTGGCTACAGCACGCTCTGGATCGTGTTTGTTTAGAACTAAAACTATACAAACGTTTATTAGTATGTCTTCTCAGCACGAGTGCAGTATTATGCCCTTGGTTGCATTCGATTAAGCAACTCGTCATTCTTGTTCCAAATTACCTATCCCTAGTTCCATCGATTTACGGCTTTTATGTATGGAATCGCCATTTTTAATGCCTATTGCGTCATATTTGGCGCCGGAGGCAAAACTTGCATCTCATGGAGATAAACGTTTCCTGTATGAAATCCGGTGGATATATCACAACAATACAAATCAACATAAAACAGGCGATTTATTGATTGATTGATTGGGGATTAGTGCCGTACTCAACAGTATATCAATAATATGACGACGATGTACTCCAACAGTGGATAGCCACACTAAGTGTTTTGATCTGATGGAAAAATAATTTTCCTCCAGTACTCAATAAAGACATGGATCTTGGAGCATGCTGCCCTTAGCCAGATGGCCATTACAGGTAACAGCATATAAATTGGGAAATACAACAGAAGTATTTATCAATAACATTAGGTCGAATGGACCAATTACAACTGGAGAATCAAGTCACGTCAAGAGTTGTAATGGCGTCATAGGTCGAGAGTCAGCGGCCTCGCTGCCGAATCATTACATACGAGGTCAATAACCACTTTGAATCAATTTGACCGTTTTATACAAATGAGCAGCTGGTGTACCCTGCAGAACAAATAATTAAACCACAGAAGGACGAGTTTCAATTAGGTCAGTACTTTGTCCAGGTATTTTGCGTCAGTGAACTGTCGCCATCCAAATCTATTGAACCACATAGACTTGTAGCTAGCTGGTAGCCGCCGGTACGCCATAACCTAGCCATCGCTAATGTTTAAGAACTAAATATCGGAAAGGTAGTTTGAGAAACTCGTTATAAAAACGATAAATAAAGCAAACTGAACAAAATTAACTACTACGCAGGGACCATTTGCTCAAAGCGCTATTACATTTAACCCTGGATTAGCTAACGTCACGTAATTGTAACGGTCTAGCTCTCATTCTGGATTAGAGATTTAATCCACTGTTGGCTACTAATCTTGGTTTTCAGCAACCGGACCTTGGATTGTTTAAGGCCTCCTCACTTCATATCCGTTGTCATTTTGCAAAACTAGCCATCGGTTCTGTTGCTATCGGTAAAAGTTCGTGGTCGGTCTATTAGCCAAGCAGTGTTTCTTCTCTGCCTATAGGCCTACAAACCGACGAAAGTCGACGCTACGCACGCGCATCGCCAAGACTGCCGCTCCCACGGCCAGGCGATTTTCTTCAATCAAAGGTCGCGACACCCAAATAAGGAGAGTACGTGCCTGACACGCGTGTGTAGCGGCGACTTCCACCGTTTTGAAACAGCCGAGAAGATTCAATGCTTGGCTAAGTGAGCGACCAGAAAATTATGCGGATGGCATCAGAACCGATGATAAGTTTTGTAAAATGGCAACGTATATGAAGATAATGCCTTCAACAGCCAAGAGTAGTAGCAAATTTTGCTTTATTTATTGATTTTCCATCGAGTTTCCCAAACTGTCGTTCCGATCTTTACTTCGTATATACATTAACGTAGGCTAGACTATTAAGTACCAGCGGCTATATATAAATGTCTGATTCAACTTTCCCAGAGAGTTCGTAAAAAAAAAATCTGTTTTCGGCTGCCTGGGGTGGCGGATCAAAGTTTAACATGTTCAATCCAGTACCCTGTTTGGCCTTAATTCAAGCCCACTGCACATTCTCGGCTTACACAGAATAAATATGTACAGTTTGAACTTCGTAACACTTCTGGTTTCAGAAATATGATGCCCCAGATAAACAATTTTAACCCTGTTTTTATTAAGCTTTACCTTCACCCCATGGCGTTGTGTGGTCTCAATTCAAGGTCACTGCACATCCTCGGGTAACAAAGGGTATATTTTTCTAATTTGGTGTGATTTGGTTTCAAGTTATGTCCGGACAAACCATGAAATACCATGTATCCGTCGTACACTCTAACAAACGAACACACTCATAAACATACGTGCATTAGTATTCCTAATGTGTGGTTCTTTTGGTCATTGCTCGAAAACAAAAGGTTTTTCTCTCCTCTGTTTATTATGGTATACCGACAAAGGCGACACGCCGTTTATCATGGTATTCCGGCAGATTTTGGGCTGTTTGAAAAGTAGTAGATTTATTTGATTGTTCTATTCGCTTTCTCTATTTCACTTTGATCTGTGTCTCACCGTCGAAAGGCAGTAAGTGTGACAAAGGTGATTGGAGTTCATGGTAATATCAGCCTTGCCTCGGGAAGATGATTTACCTCATACTGGCCATTAATTCTAAGTATTTTTAACATTATTTAATTAGTCGGATTCAACACAGTATTTTTTAAGTTATACTAAAATAGAGAATTTGATGTTTGCTCTTCTATTTTACCATATTATACGGTTTAATGTTTATTTCTAAGCGCCTAAATTAATGTAACTAATTCAAGAGAGTTGCTTTGTAGAAACGGATCTAAGGCGTTGGTGTTCATCTCGAAAGTAATTTGACCGTGTGTGCATAGAAGCTTGTATTAGCTCTCAACTCAAAACACAAAAAAAAGAGTACAAAACATATTTGAAGGTGTTTAGGTTGGCAGAGATATATTAGGTCAACACACTTCACGACCCTTTACTGTGCAATGTTTATGTAGAGGAAACCTTGAACCTTGGGTATATGGAAGACATTACAGCCATTCGGTTGTTATCAAACGAGTACACAGACACGCCAAACTGTCGAATCGAACATGTGGTTGCATGCATCGGTAATCAATGTTAATTTAGTTTCTATGCAAATCGCAAAAGACACTAGGAAAAACACTGCTGTCCTCTTTAATACATTTAAACGCTCGGAGAGGTACGACCAGAAGTTCATTAAAAAGTAAAAAAGAAGCATCATTTGTCTACAATGCCCTATCACCTGAGTTACTTGATTGGTTAGTGTTTTACGCGACATTCAGCTGTATTTCAGCTACGCCGTGGCGTGAACATTTTACAATTTGTATATATTATACAGGTTAGTTAATCTTTGTTCCAATCTTCAGCACAAGAGGTTATGCGTGAAAACGAGAAATGAAGTAAACTTAACAGGAAGGACATAAGTATTACACATTTTAAATATGTCAAAGAATAAACATTTTCATTTCAGATGTAAATTCAACAAAAATGATCTTCACAATTTTAAATTAGATTTTGTGATAAACACTCTGTTTAAGAAATCTGACCTGGGTTAGGATTAGGTCCTGTCCATATGCTTATTCTTAAAACAGACATTTTGCTTTATTTCTAAAATTGGTTTACCACTATTTGTTGTACCAACTGGAAATGGGTTATTTGACCATTTTAAGAAAATACATTCTAAGCCAAATTCTGTTGAATAGATATCAGTTAATTTTAAGTTTTCAGAAAATTTTAGTTATAGCTACGTCCAAAAGTGTTAAAAAAAAAAAACCCGTCTCATTGTAATGCGATACTAGTCGTGATACAAGAAAATAGAGAAAAGCTGAGTCATTAGACATGGCAAACGTGTCTACGCATTGAACTAGAGTTTTAAAGTGACCAGTAGTATGTTGTGTTAATAGTGTTTATGCACTGAATTTCCACAAAAAAAGCGAGTTAATAAAATCTAGAACTGTTCTCGGGCGAGCGATACCCACCTTGACGCATTTATTGGTTTAAACATCCTTTATTAGACGGGAAACACATTAAGACAAAGGCTTGTCCCGAGTCTCCTGTGAAATATATGGTTTACATACAACACAATAATTATGCAGGACTGTGCATTGTGAATGGATAAATATAAGGATCGTTGTTACACCAATTTTTGATATAACCAATTTTAGTGGGCCTTGATTAGGAAAACCCAATGCAAACTCTAGAATACAACGGTGCGGATGTGTGTGTGTGAGTGTGTGGGAGAGGGGGTCCTGGATAGTCAGATATTTTACGAGGGAGAGAGGTCAGGATTGAAGAAATGTCTGGGGAAAGGCAGATTTAGAAAGAAAAAAAATAATTATAGCGCTCTGTAATACATCAAATTTGCTTTATATTTCAAGTAGTCCAAAGTACAAGTTTTCCGAAAATATCAACTTCCGGAGACTACGAATTATAGGAATCTAATATCTGGAAAGTTTAACCCACTATAAGTTTTTGGGGCGTACTTTTTTTCTGTCCACATTTAGTACAACCCAAACAGAAAATCATAGAAAACTCATAATTGAACCCTTTAAAT
Organism: Cryptochiton stelleri; assembly: GCA_031471745.1. Taxonomy (NCBI): domain Eukaryota; kingdom Metazoa; phylum Mollusca; class Polyplacophora; order Chitonida; family Mopaliidae; genus Cryptochiton; species Cryptochiton stelleri. The sequence goes on along the minus strand of JAUELC010229268.1, from coordinate 7,489 downwards.
TGGTTTGTGTGATTGGCGTACTTAATTTATTTTACTCATTTGAAATTTATTTCGCCAGACTTGCGTTAAATAAATATATGGTCAGGAAAACAACTTTATAAAAAAAATCTGTAAAGGAATACCATTCAAAATATCGCGAAAGGTTTTGTTTACAACCAGATTTATGCATATAATTTGTTAAGGTTCACAGATAATATACATGTAAAATAAGAAATGTTTTACTGGGTAATTTATCTAAAACAAAAAACAACAGCCAATGACATATCCATGACATCCATCCGAGGACAAGTAGATATTAGTCATGCTTCACCGATTCTATCTCCGTTGCGTCACAAGTTGAAATACAATGCTACATTATATAGGTTAAGAATCGTTAACATAACGGCTTTGTTTTCAAGTTAAATGTGTTTTGGGGGGTTTTTTGCAGTGCTTTTATTTCCCTTTAAACTCTGTTTTAAATACACTTCATTGTTCCCGCACGTTTTCTCACATTCCCCACGTCACAAATGAATGGTCTCTTTTGTTTCTTTGTAGTGACAGATGGCCATTCTCCAATTGATATTTGATAATTATAGATATATGATGAACGGAGAGTGACAGTGAGAAAGCTTTGACAAAATGTTATTTTGTTCGTAGTTTAAACATTTTTTAAATAAAAACTATTGAGCTGACAAATAAATAAAGACTTACAGTTTGATACAATGGTATCCTCTGCGATTTGAGCCTAAACTCTTTAATTAACACGTTTAATTTACGACAAAATGCCAGGTTTTTTGACAATCGTTGGTTCTATGGCCAGTTGTTGTATGCTGCATATATATGCCATGAGAAGCGGAAGTTTGCTCGGACTGACCCACTGCCACTGCTATGTAGATATGTAATTGTGTAACATTGAACTAGTGTGGTGTATTAACGTCGTGTTCAGCAGTATTGCAGCTGAAAGTGATTAAAATTAATTTTGCAGCTGTTTTTTAGTTAACATGTACATGGCTTTATTTCGCTTTAATGTAAATGCGCATACGAAATCATTTGCCAGATTAATCAGGTAATGACGATTGTGCCAGTTATTCACAATCAGCCTCAAAGTATTTAAGTCACTGACAACTTAGCATATTTAACATTTGTTATCAGTATGCGTGTCCTTTATAGTTTATTTCATTTCTCGTTTTGATGTATAATAACCTCTGGTGTTGAAGATTGAGACAATTATTAATTACAAACCTGTATTATATATACAAATTGTAAAATGTTCACGCCACAGCGTAGCTGAAATACCATTCAATGTGGCATAAAACACTAATCAATCAAAAAATCAATGCCAATCATCGCCAGATTACTATAAAGCGTGGTAATCTAACGCTTCAAAAATATCCATTTAGCGTACCGGACACAGGGCGAGTTTACAATTTGTTGAGCTTCACAAAGAATATACAGGCAAACTAAGAAATGTGTTACTGGGTAATTTATCTTAAAACACAATCCCGACATTAGTTTAAGTGGTAACAGGTTACGACCGGCTACGATCGGAAATCGCAAGGAATTTTAAACCAGAGCAGAAGTGAGCACAGCTCACATACCCCCGCAGATATACTATGATAATAGTCCAAAATTTCAGTATGTGAATTTTTTTTTTATACGGGTAAATCACCTATCAAAAGCATAATATAAGTGTAATACTAAGTGGAACAACTATATAATAATTTATCCAACATGTACCAGGAACCAAAGTATGACACATGAACTATTAGGTTACAATATGCAAAGTGGGTACCGTTACGCGCTGTAGAAACATAAAAATAGTAAAAGGCACTACTTAAGTAACCTGGCTTAATTAAAAACATGTATCAAGTTTGGTGAAAAAAATATTGAACGGTCCTGAAAATATGCTTCGAAAACACACATACTAACCGTTTACCTATAAGATTGCAAAATGCAAATTAGGTATGCCTTGTAGAAACGTAAATAAAGAAAAAAGCACCACATAAATACCTGATAGAAGTCCATATAAAATTTGGTTTAAAAATATAGAGCGGTTCTCGAGATAGGCTCCGGAAACCAAAGTATGGCTCATATTAACCTTCTACCTATAAAATTGCAATCTGCATATTAGTTATGCGTTGTAGAAACATAAAAATAGCAAAAGGCACGACTTAAGTACGTGATTGAAGAATGTACCAAATTTGGTTTAATAATATTGAACATTTCTCGAGATAAGCTTCGGAAACCAAAGTGTGACGGACGGACAGACAAATGGAGCGATTTGTACCCCCGACTACTTCGTAGACACTGCTACTTTTAATAGTCTTTCGATCAGTCGTGCTATCATTCTACTACAAGTCCGAGGCCAGGTCACAGTGACTGCCAGGCTGACATCGCAGAAAATACCCATGACCGGCCCAATCGCGCGACTGACATATGTGAATCGCGGCTAATCGCACTTCGACTGAAACTTTGGCTTCAAGTCGTGTTATTCAATCAGTGACCGAGATACATGATTTAAATACTTATATTATTGATTTCCAAGACAATTGCATTTAACAGTTAGAGGTGGAACTAGGTCTCATAATAAACTACTAAACAATATTTTCAGTGCACGACCTTTAGATCATTTTCGGCTTTACTTTAAGCTCGTATATGATCTCTAAAACCAGACTCTCTTTGTCCTATTTCTAGTCATGTCTGGGTCGTATTCTATGTTTTTATGTTTTGATAGAAATCGCCCCGCCATTAATTATCAATTAACGATTAGACGAATCCGTATAATAAATACCCCCTGTCTGTTGATGAGATCAAGGTGAGGTGATGACCGTAAGGTGGGCCTCATTCAGGCTTGTCTAATCGTCGATCGGGGGGGGGG
>JAUELC010229050.1:0-10592 GCA_031471745.1 Cryptochiton stelleri | reverse complement strand
CCCCCCCCCCCCCCCCCCCCCCCCCCCCCCCCCCCCCCCCCCCCCCCCCCCCCCCCCCCCCCCAGAACAAGTCATTACGACTTTATTCCCGCCAATTTAATTTCTTTCTTGAGAACCTGTTGTTTATATTTTGTGTATTTGGTGAATAAATTATTATTATTATTATTATTATTGTTTGACATGTGTTAGCAATTAACATGAATTACTTAATTAACCACTTTATGTTAACATGATTACAACCCACCTTACCACCAACTAAAAGACAGTTTATTTGCATAATTTTAAAGCGGTGTTAAGACCGGCCACTGGCTGCCTAATGAACGCTCGTTTTTTTGTCCTGTTGCAAAGATTCTTTCAATCATCTGATGAGCTGGGGCTAATGCCTTGGCTGATTTCCAAGACATTTTGGACCCAAGTAATAAAGTCAAACCAAGATATAAGGTGGTGATAAAGTATGGTAATAACTCCAATTAAACGTAACGAATACCTAGAATGATAAAGAATTCAATAATGAATTACGTAATAAATAAAGTTTACCTTAAATTGAACCTGATCATGGTGATATTCCTCCTAAACATAGACATAGACCATTTTTAAAATGACACGGAATTATTGAACGTTTATGTTATCTGTAGATATCTGATACATTTGTTGTTTTCCTGTTGGAAAAGAAGCAAACAATTAAATGTGGAAATCGATACTACATGGAGGAAGCTATTAGTTTTATCAGGTAATCCAGGTCTAACGTTTGTAAGTTGACCCACCTATTCATTTAAGGACATGCGATAGAGACATAAACGTGAAGGTATATCTGTTACGTATGAGTCACAATAAACATTGTACAGCGATTTAATGTATCATTTCCATCACTACAGTATTGAGGACACATTGATTTCAGTAGGATATGTTCTCAGGAAATGAGGTCATCAACAGCTAATACTGATACATGAGAATAAGGAGATGAGTTGTAAAATTAATGGCGTAATTATTAACGGTTCACAGGTGAGGTAGAACACAATGACTCAATTCGGAAATGAATGAGACAAACCTGTAGGCCTATACGGAAATGTCAGATTATCGGTCAACACAAATATAAAATACACAATATCAGAGAAAGTACATTGTGAAATAGCCGACGACATACCTTTATATACACTTATATACACCAAACAACCTTCAGACTGCTCCATTTACCCTGTTTACGTAAATAATGGAAGTTTTTTTAAATATCAAAATTTGAGGAAATAAGCCGAATAATGTGTACAGAGACTGGGTGTTAACAAATCTATGTAACTGGGTTTCTTCGACTCAAAGGTGTTTGCAATATTTGGGAAATTTTGTAAAGACCAATTAGTAGCGTATTTCCGATTAACTATATTGTGTGCATATTGTTGATTCAATAATATCAGCAATAATCCTTACAACATGTGTGTTGGTATTTAGCATTCGTTGATGATATCGCAATACTACGAAATGACCAAACTGACTCGTACCTGATAGGGTCAATATCTGTACAGTGAGTAAACGACGGCTAAAGTGACCAATCTCTTTAGCTTCATCAACGTAAATGACGTTTCCATGTATCATAGCTATAACTTACTAACCGTGTGTTATGTACTTCGGAACATTAGTATATAAAACATACACAAACATCGAGGACCACTAGCATTGTCGACGAGATTAAATTCGTTGGTCTGTTCCTCCTATTATACAGCTCAATTTGTGTTGTATTAGGTATATACCTTACATCGATTATCTGCCATTGGTCATACCCTTCCAGGAACACGGAGAGATTAATGGTCAGTGTTACTCTTAAGTCCAGTCAAATTAATGGCGATCTCGTCACTGTCCAAAAATCTTAAATCTGAATCTCCTCTTATGTTCAGATACATGATATTTTATTAAATGGTCACAAATAAGACTAGAGAAAACCAGTCCAGCCAATGTTTTAAGTAGGCCAGATACAACATTACATCAATCTGCATTGTTCAGCGTTCAATTTTGTTTCGTTTGGACATTGGAGATACACATCAATTGAATGCATCAAATATGGGCTTTGGTTTTTAACTTACGGTGTAAATGGTCAAAATTGGGAATGCAATAGATAAACATTCATATGAGTTATTAAGCTAAAATTTTGGAATAATAGTTATCATAAACAATAGAGCATGTGGGGGAAAATCCAGCTCACCATTTTGGTGATCCCAAGACGCCGTGTCTGTCATCGACATCTGAGCTGGGTAATTAATCTTGGTGGCTGGATCACTTGTTACAATGAAATATCTTCTGTTTGGCAATACAAGTTGAACCCGGTCTTATGCTGAAGAAAAGCTTTCTGGTTTGATGCTCATCCCGCGGCATACTTCTTGTCAAATGTCTGCCCGTAACATACAATTGTAGAAACTGGCATTTAAACGGAAGTGTAACAAAAGTTGCATGTTCCTAGAGAAACGCGAATAATCTCCAAGATATGGATCCTCCCGAGGTGTGTGTTGTCAACAAACAAATTTAAACCATACGGTTTATGTTCTTTCCGTGTAAGTATCTTTAATGCAACTAATCGTCCAGACTCCCGTTCAATAGTTTAGCATCGATACGTCCGATCGGACTATGGTCATTGCCATTTTATTTGAGTATGTAGTGATCCCCAATAATGACCTGAGGGAAATCCGTCACGCCAACACAGAAAAAAAAAGACAATTGAATGTCCATGTTTCAAACATCTCAAATGTCTAGACATTTTTAGGGCCATCTCTTGGGAATAAATAGGAGGTGTGTATCAAAGGATATGTCTGAAGATCGAGTTAGTTCAAGCACGGTCCTAAACGGTCGGCTAAATTACCCTTGTGAGGTGATAAACGTTACAGTCTCGTCTCGCCATCTCAGAAGGTGTTTGGACAGCCAAGATTTAACTGGTGGTATATTTTGGAGATTTGGAGTGAAAATTCGACTGATCATATTGACTCGAATTCACTATCATTTCTAGAAATTGTATGCGAAAAGTGCAACCTTCAATGAAGTTATGTGAATGATTAAAGATAATAGAAAGCAGCAGTATAACAAGTTAACGAAGTATAAATCAGAAGTAAAGTAACAGTTATCACAGGGCAATACAGCATTAGTCACAAGTAATTGAAGCATAAATCAGAAGTAAAGTAACAGTTGTCACAGGGCAATACAGCCTTAGTCACAAGTAATTGAAGCATAACTCAGAAGTAAAGTAACAGTTGTCACAGGGCCATACAGCCTTAGTCACAAGTAAATGAAATACTTACAACAAATAAAAGAAAATGTGTGATCACATGAAAATAACCCTGGTTGAAAATAGTGGCTAATTTTGGCGAAAAAAGCATTGTCGATTTCGTGAACAGATTGAGACTCTCGGTCTGCACTATAATATATAAATACTGTGAGAAAGGAACAACTAGATTTATCAGCTTAAGACATCTATTTATGAAGATGTAATCGGTGAAAATCTTGAATAAAGCTAGTTACACTGTTTTTTGAAAAGATATTAAGGCTGTCGTTAGACGCATACAACTATAGACTAACTACTGTAAGAAAAAACAAATTCTTCAAATGTTGTCAAGGTTGAGTCCATGATAAAATAATAATGGTGACCCAATCCGTTAGTTAATCACACATAAGGCTTTTTAGTACTTTGTCTTGCATTACAACACTTAAAGATAGGTTATACTGAAGGCTGGCGCGAATGCGAGCGCGACCAATGTGATTTTCTGCCTGAATTTTCGCTCGACTCATCATTTATACTAAAAGCTATGATTCACGCTGTAAGTCGAAGCGATGGAATTAGTTGTTCTAACTTGGTCCTGCCATGACGAAGCCCTGTGAAAAGGTGAACTCGTGGAGAACTCGCCCTGGGAGTAGGCCTACGCCTTCTGATTAGCGGATGAAATTTGTTCGTGAGAACTTTTCCCTCAAAATCACTCTGCGTTTTACTTCATTTAAATTAGTTAAGACATCCAATACGACCGCGGCACTCGCTTTCGCGTTCGCCGTCAGTGAGAATAGGTCTTTACAATGCCCAATGTATAGACATATCCCCAAACAAACATTATTAGCATATTTGTGATCAAGACATTGCTGATTAGTGGCTTATTTCTAAACAGGGTTTGAGAGTTATTCGTCATTGTTCGTTGTGAAACAAAATATTTAGTATAAAAATATAGGTAGTTTAACGCAATACTTGGATAATAAACTGGACCCCGGATAATAATTAAAATATTATGAAATACATCATTTTGTTGCAATAAACATATCAGCACTGAACGACGTTGATCATAATAGCGGTAGGCCTACATTGTAGCAATAATAGTTGTTATAACCTTGTTTGAATGTTAAGTAACTGACGGTATGTCAAACTAAGTGTAAAAATGTTGTCCTGACAAATTTAAAGTCATTGTCATTCTTGCTTTCCAATCACATACATGTTGATTTGCTCGCGGTCCAGACATACCACCTCTTCTCAGTGACATGGTATTGTATTGGTCAATAATCCCCAAATAATGACTGGAGAGAAATCCGTTCGTCAACTCAGCGTCATAGATCAGGGTTATTGCTGTTGTTCCAAACTGTCTAATCTTTGGCTGTTTCTGTGGCCACTACTCTACAAGAAATAGATAACATCCGATGAGTTCATTACATACACTAACAGATAGCAATTGAATGTCCCAGTTAATCCAACATCTCAGAAAAAAAATAAAAAAAATAAATAAAAAAGAACGCAATATTCCAATGCACTTGAACACATTTATTTTGTTCCCCTTCACAGATATTTCCCTTTTGGTTTGACGCAGCAGTTCCTTAAATCCTTAGAAATAATATACTACAATTTCAAACCCTGGGGCGAATATATTCGGTATAACAAAACAATTATTGCATGTTTGAGAAGAAAACATCAGGATATGTTAACACTACACCATTGATGTTCAATTCACGAACATGAAATATCTGGAGCTGACAAATCTTGATGTTCAATTCACGAACATGAAATGTCTGCAGCTGACAAATCTTGATGTTCAATTCACGAACATGAAATGTCTGCAGCTGACAAATCTTGATTCCATTCTCAAACATCCAGTATTTGTATATTATAGTGTAGACCGAGAATCTCAATATGTTCACGAAATACGCTATGCTTACTTCGCCAAAATGTATATTTATAAAGAGAGCACAGCAATAAAAAAAAATAAACATACATTTGAAAGTGTGAACTCGACATGCCTGAATATATAAAGCATACACAAAGCATAGAATATAAGAAATTAGCCGTGTTTATAATTATATTACTGTCACTCATCTGTTGTTTTCAGTACATCATTTCAGTTATAAGTTAAGAGAAGATTTGTACCATCGAGTCTTCCTGGTTTGTGTGGTTTCAAGTCGTCACTCGTCCGTTCCTATTGTCAAGAAATTTAAAATTGCAATGAACTGAAGTGTTTCTTTTGCTTTTCTCTAACTATATTACCATGTTCTCGCGTCTGTCAGTTTGTATCGCTACAGTCACCTAATTGTTTACTGAATTATACATCAATGATATGACTACAAATATCAACATTGTCGTTAGAGTAACACACATGGAATGAACTAAGGAAACTCTGATACGATCAGCGGCGAGGTGCTTTTGGTTTACAAATCAAGTCTGTTTTTACAGCATGGACACTTAATCTTTGGGGTATTTTACAGAACTCTCAACACCAGAAAAAGTAATCCAGCGGCTAAACCTACATTATACTGCAATGGTATGAAAATAACCCATCGAGTATTTGTGAACGCATTAAGAGCCTATAATAGTTCAGTACATTTTATAGTCGAAGCTTAAGCTAAGCTCAATAATGATTGGAAGCAATCGGTCTGTGGAGGAAAAGATATTTTGTGACTTAAGTACGGTATTATAAAAAATAGCATAATAACTCTTATGTTTAATGATACAAAACTTTACACCTCTCAGTTCGTATTGGTGATCTTCAGACAGCGTGTCTGTCATCGATGTCTGGGCTGGGAGCTCTATCTCTCTTGTAATAGGATAGGTTTAATTAGCTGGTTTCGTGATTGTTATGTCACCAGGTCACTTACAGCACTGAACTTTCTTATGTTTTGTACCGAATGATGACCCTGAACACAATTGAAGACAAGCTTGTTTATTTAAAGTTGACTTGAAGGTTACTCTACTGCCTACTCCCGGTGAAATCCATAATTTATAGTTAGTGTCCACTCCCAGTGTATACGCCCTTCGAATCCCCGAAGTGCCAAATGTCTGTTAATGACCTGGCTGGAAATATTCCAGATGAAAAGACCATACCAAAATTGAGGTTAGTGATTAATTATATGTCACAGAAGGGCCTATTGTCAAGGATGAGGTTATACGGTGCCCTCGGTTCATCATTATTGCGATATAACCAGAGGTATGTTAGTATTAAACTATACTTATATACCGGTATGTTAAATATCCTGTTGTATGGCATTAACCCAATGTAAAGCTTGTACGTATAATTTACTATCTATAGATCGAAGCTCTGTTGTTGTGATAGCGAATAATCTAGCAGGTCTGTGTCTATGCAAGTTTGTTGACAGTAATTGTATTGTGTATTGTCATTAGTTAATAGTATTATATTTTCTGAATTGATGGCATAGACTGAAAAGTGTTATCATGCAGTATATTTAGCGATCAACCATGGGTATTTTGGGAGTAGTATATATGTTTATTCAAGTTGTTATTCTCAGCAGTCAAGTTTCTTACCAGCTTCTTATCCGCATTGGATTTCAAACAGTAATATATGTTTATACTTTGAGCCTTTCACTGTCCAAGATACATTTAAATACTATTTCCCTGCGATGAAGCGAGATCGATAGAGACATTGTGTTTTGTGATAACCTGGATAACAACTTAGGTTTAACGGACTGTTGAGTTCTGCCGCGTATGGGGAGCTCTCCCCGGAGAGAGACTGTACCTGCGTTACAATTCCCTATGTGGATCGATATTTGTATATCCCATGAGAGAATTCTTCAACATCTAGGACCATTCACAAGGCCAACGTTTTATTGTATACACTAGACTTTACTCCCACTCATTATCACTTGTAAGTACTTTAAAAACACACTGTATACATTTGTATATCTCATCCCTGTGCCAGGATGATTATTTTTAGAAATATATATTATTACTAGTTGTAGTATTATTATCGTGTTTCTTTTATAATAAACATGTTATTGTTATATACAATTTGCTGGTCTTTCATTTTTCTTTACATTCAATTTCATTAGTGTTATTATTGGGGATTCTATTGTAACAGCCACTCTAATTAAATCGCAAATAATTATTACTATAGTACAGATTTGTTGAGAGAAAACTTACATGCCTTTGTTTTAACTGTACTGACGACAGCTGTCGCAACTGTTAGACACACTCATTGCAAACGAGAAGAACTGACGAATTTTGCCATGAAAAACTATTATTATGAGCTGATCAGTGACAAGGTCATTGTGTGGGTTATACAACTGCAGAGAAATCTCAATTTAGACGATTGAAAAAATACGGACATTTTATCAACATATATGTTTAATTTTCTGTTAGTAATATTTATATAGCTTTAATGGTATATCACAATAAACTCGACCAAATAACATCTATGGGATATCAGGAAAGTTATCAGCTCTTTCTGCTACAACCACATATAACTCAATAATAATAATTAAAAAAGAGATGTGTTTCATTTTCCTGGAGACATGTTTCTAGTTATTTCACGAACTAACCGATACGAATCACGGCCGGGTTACGTTATCCACTGTGATAAATGGTCATACCGTCTTCCATTCATGACTTTCCTAAACTCTCTATGGCAGCTTGCTCAATATAACACATGACAAATGAGAAACAAACTACTACCCTATTCCATGAATCTGCTATCAATGTAACACTAATAAGATGTAATTCTTATGATATCATAGTTTCCTAATTCATAATTTCTCAATTCTCTGTGGTACGGCTCGATTACAATCTGATCTCACAGGGCGCCTGGCTGACGTGTATCAATATTGTTTTCTCACATGGTATCAATTGCTGCCAAAGTATTTAAGCTGATAACTGTCTCCTGTCACACAGCCAAACAGAGCTTACTTTAGTAACGCAGTCAGTACATATTACCACCATATCAACAATCAAGTCATGCACTGAAGAAATTTATTTATATAACCATGTCCAAATGTTGATTGATCCGGAATGCTTTGCTGAAAAAAATAAAATGGGAGAAAAGTCTAGAACAGCTAGTCTCGGGAATGAATCATTCGTCTACTCGGTGCAAAAAACGCAGATTGTTTGTTTATGCGGGGGTTTACGTCGTCATGTCATTCATAAGACGTATTGCCTGCCCAATGGGTGGAGAGAAACCATCTTCTGACAAGACAATAATTCTTGTCACGGGTTCGATTTCCGGTGGAGGCAATCACATTTTTCTCTCTTCATGTATAAATAATATATATAGATAGGATTGCGATATCTGACAACTGTCAAAACAATTTTGGTGTTTTGGTAGGGAGATAATTATTATTTATATTCATGTAGGAATTTAATTGGAAGGAGACATTATGTTATTTCAAGGCCGTTGATAACCTGTTTGAGAGTGTTTAATATAATTCAGCGCCATGTCAACTTGAGACAATGCTGCAATTACTGGTTAATCAAGTGTTAAAGCCGAGCCATTGGAGGGGAGTTTAAATGAACAATTATTCCCATTTACCTGAGCTTGACCCATATGTTGATGGTTTACTGATAGGCTAGGACAAATAAAACAACTATACACAATGTATGTTGGCGAGTTTAGTGCTTTACACAATTCTGATAGCTTTGGAAAACCCACCATCTAAAACCAGGAAATGAATGACAGAATTGAAAGAATTGGTCTATGCGTGCCCAAAAAAATGATGCCGTTTGGTCAAGCCTTCTTAACAAACGCTGTACCTTTGTTTACTTAGTGTTACTTCAGTGTGGAATTTCTACAAATCGATTTGCTTCTCTCGATCGACACGGCTACTTGTTCGGACCATTTCGTGTTGTTCAACACACTGGGAAAACCGTGGTGCTCATCGCGTAATATCGGTACTGTTTTACCTAAAGACTGGAATATAACAAACTAATACATTTCATATTATAAATGGATTTATTTCTAACAATTCGATCTTAGGCTTAACGAGCGAAGGAGAAGTTATAGTAATTGACCGTTCTGTAATTGGTACCATATTGTTGAGTCTTAAAGCTAACAATCATTGGATGCATGTAATACACCTCCATTTCAGCGCTCACTCAATCAGACAAAATCAAATTTTATTGCAAATGATCGTCATGTTGTGACCAAATCATCCTGTGTAGTTCGATGGATCCTCATGTAACACAGTTCTTGTTTCCTTTATCGGTCTAAAAATGAACCATATATCTGGAAGACCAATGTGTATGTGAATGGTATACTTCAGTCGGGAAATATTTACAAGACAGTTTGATATAGATGAAAACATCTAAATGTAAGAGTAACCTCAAAGTTATTTTCAGAAATTGATATTATATATAAAATCGTGAATGTTGCACAACGTCAAAAAAACGATGTGATAGACCTAATTTGTCTGAGTGATCCTAGGAAATTGTCTGTTGCCTTCTTTTTTTGTAAAACACTATTGCAATGTTGAATTGATTTAGTTTGGTTTTCTACTTGAATATTGAATGTATGTTTATTTGATTTGGGATTTAAGCCATGCTTAATGTTATTTTATTGACAGGACAGTGTTCCAGACCAATGGGTGAAGGAAACCACCTTCGACGTCTCTGGTAACAAACGATGACAAGATACAAGACATGCACAGTGCGCAAGATATGATGCTATGAGACAAAGTGTGCAAATTTAAAATGTATAATACCACAGCAAACCGGCCTTGTATCGGTACCCCGTAGCTTAGATAGCTCGACAGAACAGGAAACCCCCATCATAGACCACTCGCACTTTAATGCAGATAATTTGATTCCAAACCTAACAATCTCAAGTCTGTGATGATGCATACAGCTGTCTTTATATGCATTTGTTCCTCATCGTTGATAGTTGTGATCTGTAATAATGAAATAACCAATGTCCATAGATAAAGTCGTAGAGCCCATTCGAATAGAATGCATTTGACATGAAATGTTGACATTTTCTTATGTTCATATTTGTTTTCTATAAAGAAGGATTTTAATAATCTAAGAACTTAATTAAACGGATATTAAGATGTATCTGTACACACCAGCAGCATTCATCTACATCACTTTATTAGATCTATATAATAAATGATAAGACTGGTCTTCACATCAACATTAACTCCAGTGGACTTGGATACCTTTACTAACGCTAAGAGGTTATATTGACTTAGATAGACATATACAACATAAGAGAGAATCGGATTACTATTATTATGGCACAGTTATACACTGAACAAAAAATCCATTTGTATGTGAGTCGACTGCGTTAGAAAATTTTAAAGGAGTACTCCTATATTTTAACGGAGTTCTCCCTCGTTTGACTGTGATATTGGGGGAGTCAAGCTGCAGCTGA
>JAUELC010228939.1:0-10592 GCA_031471745.1 Cryptochiton stelleri | reverse complement strand
AGGACTATCTGACATCAGTCTTTTCTGTTCAAAAGTGGACAATCAATCATGTCATATCTTGTTCCAATTTTTTTTTTTCGGTTGCCCTCTCAAATTTCCCGCGAGACGATGCGACTTTCCCGGCAATGACATTGCCAAATTGCTAATTTTTTCATGCCCTGCTCATGACATAAGTTAACATCTGATCCACTTAGTGAACCAATCCATATGGCTTTGGTTTTTTCAACATTGATTTTCATACCAGATATTTTATAAAAGGTATCAAGAATACTAAGAGAGCGTTTAAGAGAAGCTTCTGAACCATCGAGAGTTAGCTGAGTGCCATCAGCATATTGTGATATTCTATATTCTGTATCATTGATACACATTCCATGGATAATCCTGTCATTTCGAACCATTATACCTAAAATTTCGGCACACAGTAAAAAAAATATATGGTGAAATCCGGTCACCTTGTCTACATCCACAACTATTCTGGAAGAATGATGAAAGGTAACCATTTTGTATGACGCATGTCTGAATATTTGTATAAAATAATTAAATCCATTTACAGAATGAATTGCCAAATTTGTAATATTTCAAAATTTCACTGATGAAACACCAAGACACTCAAAATCAATGAGGAGTAGTAATCCAGGGACTTCATTTTGTTTGGTTGTGTGCATCAAATCATATATTAATCTTATGTTTTCACCGATGTGTCTGCCTTGTATATTTGGTCTTCATGAACCAACTGGTTTAATATCTGTTTTAAGCGATTCGCGGTACATGCAATGCTAGTTTATACGTAGTATTGATATGGGTGATAAGACGCCAATTTTTTAACAAGTGTCTTGGCTTACCAGATTTGGGAAGACAGGTAACAACGCCTTGACGTTGGGTAACCGACATTTCACCTTTGTATATCCGATATTTATTGACCGCAGAACGAAAATAGCCTATATCTTTCCAAAACATTTTAAAGAACTCTGACTGGAAGCCGTCATTTCCTGGGCTTTTACCATAGTTTGTGTTGTTCAGTGCTTCGCTTAATTCTTTATATGTAACTTGTTCTTCTAATTGTTCTGCGTCGGCGGGGGGAAATTGTGGGAATATTTAAACTCTTGAGCGAGTTTCTTATTTCGCCTAACTCTAGTTGTTCTTAATTTGAATACAGTTTTTGATAATATTTTTTCTGTTGGATGGGGATTTTGTTACTATCAAATATGTCTCCTACATTTTCAACCGTAAGCCTGTTATAAGTTTATTAGTGTAATTTTGTTTCCCTAGGCTGAGGAAATATTTTGATGGCTCTCACCCAATGTTTGCCAATCCGCTTTTGATCGAGCTATTATACCTTTGATATGTGTCTCACGCAACTGCTCAACATTTGTTTCAATTTCTCTAATTCATTTATTTCTACCTCCCTTATGGACTGATAAGTCTGTTCTAAATCTTCTTCTAACAGCTTAATACGCTTTTCTAAGGTTGCCTTTTCTTTTTCAGTTTCCTTTTTTTCGAGAGGAATATTCATCGATTCTCCACGAATTTTTAACAACAATGTTTCCAAAAATAAGTCATCACCTACGACAAATTGCCCTGCGGAGCGCTCTATTTGAGATAGATAATCAATATTGTAGATCGGCAATGCATACTCATCTATTGTTCTATCTATTACATCTTTGACAAGTGATACGTACGATTTATCTTTAAGTAAAGAACAGTTTAGTTTCCAATTTTATTGCCTCTTTCTGTGTTGATAAGCTTACATTTAAGAGTAATAAGAGAATGATTTGTTTTCTAACCTGGTTTTATTTCAGCGTTTATAACTGTGTCAAAGATATCACTGGATGTAACAAAGAAGTCCAATCGCGCCTGTTGTCGAGGTGACTTGCGCCGACATGTATAATGTCTATCGTTTTCATGAAGGATTCTCCATATGTCAACATAGTTATTTTCATTAATGAGTTCCAAAACGGTTTGGCGCGATTGTGGATTATTTATGTGTTTATAATTGTCACAGTCCACTGTAGGATCTACGGTAAGATTCCAATCACCGCAGAATATAGTGGAGATATTTTCGAATTTCTTGATAATATTCCGTATCTTGTTATAGAAACTGGGTTTGTCTGAATTCGGCCCATATAAATTAATCAAAAGGATGGGTTTATCAAATATCAGTTCACTTATGATTAAGTAATTTCCATCCGGGTCAGTAATTGTCTCCTGAACTTTAAAGTCAAAGTTGTTATTAAATAACGTAATGACGCCTCTAGAATTTGAACGGAAAGGACTGGACCAAGCGTCTGAGTCCCATTCAGTCCTTATCTTGTTTTCAAGGCCTTTTTCAGTATGGTTGACTTGCAAACAGATTATTGAATATTTTTTTCTTTTTAAAGTATTGGAATACGTCTATCCGTTTTTTGCTGTCAGCCAACCCCCGACAGTTCATAGAAGCGATAGTAATAAATCAGTCATTTGCCATTATTTGAGGTAATCTGGACTCTATAGTAAATTTTGGGTGGAGGAAGAATAGATATGCTCTTGATTCAACCTGTTTATGATTTCAAATGATAAGACTGAGTTTGCTATATAGACCATGCAGCAGAGTTTTTGTTGGACATTCAGATGTTAAATTTGTTAACGGATACCGTCAGTTTTGGAAAATCTTACTGTGCCTTAAATCGAGAAGCCTTCTATTCACCTGGTGATCTTCAGAATTTCTTCCTCACTATGTCTACACCGTTCGTGATCGTGACAGTATTTTGTGTCATTTTCCATCAAGAACCTGCGCCCAATGAAACCGATTCCAAAACATAAAAAGAAACTGTACTTGAAGATATGCCACTAGATTGTGTAGGGGATGAGACCAACATATCCCAAGCTGTTGGATTCAGGGATCCCGAATTTATTGTGTACACTTTATCTGTACATTCATTTGTCGAATTGTCTCTGGATTTTTAGTCGACTTTGTAGGAACTGTTCGAGGTGCGCTAATATTGATATATTTCTGTTATATTAGTTTCTCTATAAGTATTCCCTTGGGTTTGTTTGGCCTAACCATGTCAGTATCTATATTATTACTGTTATAGTTTCGTTGTGCTCCTCACCAAGTTTACCTATTTGTAAAGTAATGTTGAACATGATTTTCACCCCCAAAAAGTACGTTCTGGTCAGTGGTTATTTCAGTTTTATTGGCTGTATTATCACTGTGCTGCTTCAGTTTGGAGTAGGAGCTGTGCGATATTGCACATAATCATCGGGTGGTCGCTGTGATATTCTGCACCGAGTGTTTTCGCTGGGTATTCCTTACACTATTTAGTTTGAGTATTGTTGCTGTGATCCTACATACGATAAATCCTACACTTTTTCTTAAATCTTATCAGACGGAAAAAGATTGAGGAAACTAATTTTTCCCATATCGTTTATCTAGATGGACTGTCCATGGTTTGTATTTTTGCGATATGTACAGAGAACTACGACTGCGTCATTGCCTGAAATTAACTATATCAACTGTGCCTTAACGCTTCAATGTCGGTTTTTGCCTATATTTATTAAATTAATTAGTGTATTTACTTTACTGCATTTCACATAATGACATGTAAGAACAGTCTTGAGAAAACCCTACCACTCCGATCAATTCACTAGCTAATTTTGTGGAAACTGTATCTTTAGCGAGTGACTTGTGAGAGTTACGCCAGTTTCCTCACGGGTTCCTCTACCATTGATACTGATGGAAGGTAAATAACATAGAGTACGACGTAAGACACCAATTAAACCGAATCTTATTCCGGTCGTCTACTGTTTTCGTTTGGTTTGCACTCTTCATGTTGCGCGGACTGTGTTCAGACAAGCTTCTAAATCGTATCTATAGAAAATGTTCATATTCCATTTGACGCTTTCACATGTAACACAGCTTATTGTATACACAGCATATGCCTTTAATTGATAATTATTATTCAGACATTGTTTCTGCACTACAACATGCTAGTCAAGATACCGCTGCTAAGCTTAAGTTTAATAGTTCTCGAGTGGTCCCTAGCTGGAATGACTATGTTTCTGATCAGTGTAATTTAGCCAGGTCTGCCTTACTTTTGTCGCGTGTGCACGGAAGTCCGCGCGTTGGCCTAATGGCTGAAAATAAGCAAAAAAGCAGGCAGCAATTTAAGTATGCTCTTGTAGGAAAAATGAAATAAATATTCGTGCTTACAAGATGGCAGAATCTTAAGCTTCTCTCTCCACCAATGATTTTGAAAAAAAATTAAAAGTTGTAACTCATGTAATATGTTTATACCAAATAGAGTAGATGACGTAGAGGTGAAGTAGGTACTTCAAAAATGCGGAAAGATAAATATGGCACGTTTATGAACTCTGTGGTGACTGGAACTTTTGAGCCAGTCTGTTCTGCGATGATAAAAGAAATGAAAATAAACAAATCCGCAGGTAATGGTCACCTTTATCTCAAGTGGAGAAATGTTAACCTATCTGTCACTAATTCTATGTATAAATGTTATGTTGTCTTATAAATATGTGACTATTGCACTTACTGAACTAGTCGTCATACCTATTGTTAAAATAAGACGCGCAATATTAACAACTCTGATAACTGTGGCCTAAAGCCATCGCTACTGTTCTATCTAAGGTGATTGAATCCATCCTTCTCCGAAGATGTGAAATTCAGCTCATTACTAATGAATACGCATTTGGCTTTAAACATGGTGGATCTTCTGATCCGTGTATTTATGTCTTAAAGGAAACTGTCAACTTTCATCTCAGGAACAATAGTCCTGTATATGTTTGCTTCCTCGATGCCAGTAAGGCTTTTGACCGTTTAAACCATTGGGCTCGTTATGAGAAGTTTATTGCTCGTGGAGTTCCCAATTATGTTATTTACTTACTTCCAAATTCGCATATCTGGGTCATGTTATTAACTGTCAATTGAATGATAATTATGATATCACATGTCAAAAACGAAAACTATGCGTGAGAGCTAATATGAAAGATTACAGGATATAATAATGATAAGTTTCTTTTTAAAGTTCATCTAGGCAACATTAACATTTTCACCTGTGGGTAGTTTGTAAAGAAAACTATGGATGATATGCGTGTGATGTACAAGAAATCATTCAGGTGGCTCCTTCATTATAGGACAGGCTGTGGCACCAGTTGGGTGTTTTGTATAAACAATCAGCCATCGTTTGGGGAAGTTATTCGCCGATCCGCCTACTAATTAAAATGCAGACTTGAATGTTGTGCAAACCATATTGAATAGTGATGTTGTGAAGCTCTCCACGATACATGAACATTGGCAGAAAACTCTGTACAGCCATACATGATCTATGTAGATACTCTGTAAAAACTTATTAACTCTATTACCTCTATTATTCTTATATGGACACTTGTCTGACAAAAAAAGAATATATTATATTATTTGGTTTTGGTTTTAAGCCATGTTAAAGATTAATTCACTGCATGATGCGATGGCGGTGGAAGTATTAAAGGTGGAAGTTCCGAAGAATATCAGGAGGAAACCATTCCGACTCTCGTAAGCCACTGGTAACTTTCCCACAAACGGATGATGTCGCGTGTAGTCGATGGCAGATTCTAACTACTGATGTGCACCTTGGAGAGAAACATCAGTACAAGAGCGATGCGCTTAACGGATGTGACCAATGGAGTGGACCCTGTCTAGATAGAAAGAGAGAATTAAATGTTTCGAACTTCAAGTAGGATTAGTCAATTATATCAATACAGATTAGTGGGATTATCCAGACTCAGTGTCATCGGCAGTATTGGATCCAGTCAGCCATAGGCATTGCATTTCTGTTAATCCAATACTGCGGTGTATCTGCAAGAAATAAACACGGAAGAGACTGTGCTAAAATTTGTGTGAATTGTGAATTGACAGAGAACTCAATCAACGTCGACTGTGTTATTGCTTGACATAACAAATGTTAAACAGTAAAGCTGTTATAAAGATAATCAATGTCTGATTTCAGAATTGACATACCCTATCGATCTATGATATCCAGGAATCTACAAATAATCATTTTTTATACCTTAATTAGGGCCTAATACCTTATGAGAAATCATCAGGTTTGGGTAAGGCCTGTTGATTATTGGTTAACTTGGCATTTGTTTTTGTAATTGTTTATCAGGAAGTGTAATTCAAAACTTTGATGTTCAGCGATGACAAAAAAAAACTCCTTCAGAATTGTCGTTTGTAATGAGCCCATTAGTCACCAACAAATCACTACACACGCTTTTTGTTGGCAAAATACAATTACTCGTGACATAGAATTTTCATCATTATGGTTCAGCTGGATAGGAGAAAAAGAAGATCGTTGTTTTATGTGAAGAAAAGGTAACATGATATTTTTTCATTGGCTCGATGGTTATAACACGTAGGATATCCTATTGTTAAAATCAGTAAAGTGCGAAACCCTGAACCAATTAATGTATCCGGTTTTTATTAGATACAGTTTTTTACTCTCTTGTGATGGGGATAATAGAACTTTAAACTCGCTCAGGTTCTACTTAAATAAATCTAACAATCTCCATTGTGTGACTTTGGACTGATATTTTGAGACATCTTAACCAGCCTTGACTTAAAATCTTTAATTCAATTGAGCATCCTATAAAGAAATCAATCTGTTGATGATGCCATAACTTTTCATTTTCTTCTCCGAAGAAATGAGTGCGTTGTAAACAAATGAGTGTTTCAGTATTATTTTGTGGCAGGTTTCTTTTATCCCATGTTATTCATAAGCTAAGGGGCAGAATGAACCTGAGTTTGTCTTATTGCACGGTGTTTTGAGTACTGTACGTGTTTGTCTGCTCGTGTCATTGGGGTGCGATTGAGCTGGTATTCCATCGTATAAGGGAAATAACTTTAAGGACAACGTAAAAACCTTAAACGAAGAACCATCTCCATGAGATAATAAGGTTTTATTGAGGTGATAAGTTATCATTAAGATATAGTACGTCTTAATTAGGGAATAGTTTGCTCTTAAATACGAGCTTCCATGGATTAAACTGGTTGGTGGACAGAGCATGTTTATTCAGTTAAAACAAATAATATGAATAGGTCTACTTAGTACAGTAGCGTAGAGACTAGTCCATGTAACGTTAAATAGAACGAATTTAAATTACAATTGCAAGTTTGTAGTTAACGCACTCCTCAAGTTACACAGGAAACAAACTGAGCAAACACGAAAGTCAATTGCATTTGAATGATAATGGTTTTCAAGTTCCATATTTATCTTCCAGGCAATTTGATTATCTTTCATTCCACGCTGGTTTACAGTTGTGTCAAACTTATTTTTCTACTGTTCAATGTCCAAATTTTTATTGAACTATTTATAATTTCTACTGTCATAAGAGAAATGATTTAAGAGTCAATTCATCTTGTATAAGGGCTGGTATCGTTTAACATGAGACACTGTTACTATAGATGTCAACTTCTTAACTCCGTCAGTAAGTTCCATGCATCCATGCGTACATCGTCTTCACATGATACCGTAGATTTATGTCTCCAGCTGAAAGTGGAAGATGACTACGTTTTGTTTTCTCTTGTCTGGACTCAATATAACCTCGTTCCTCATGGTGTCAATCTAGTGCAAACGACTTGTATCTCTTTTTCCAAGTGCTATTCAAGTATAAAGATATCAGACTGGATAACAAACCCTTCTAATATCCCTAAGCGGAGAAGAAAATGACGAGCAACTCAACAATAGGCACACAGACTTCAAAGGGACCTTTAATAACCAGCATCGAGTTTCACGTCAATCAAATACTCCTGAATCAAACTTAGTACCTTACTGACCGAACGGTGATTATAAACTATATGTCTTTTGGTGTTAATTTAGAGTTTTACTGCAGTTTCTCAATAATATGGACAAATAGTTGTAGTTCGAGCCTCTTGTCAGTGCGTTGTTTTTAGTTCAAGTTTCCTTCATTACACAGAACTCTTTGTTATAACAGAACTCTGGCAGCGACTTTAAAAAAAACTACTTTGTCAAACGACGTGACACAACGAAAAATCTCCACGCTTACCGATATCAATAATACCAGTTCGTCCTTATGCTGGTATTTAAAATGTACGATTTGAGCAAATAACGCAATTTATGAATTTGAGAGTCTGAACTACCCGGCAATTGTATTCTATTCGTCTATACAGACGATCTGTTTTTTCAATCGAAAGTGTGTGATGGATATGGTTTCTCTATTCTCTTCCCAGGCTGTCACTGCTCATACCTATTGCAGCTAGCAGATATTTACAATTAAGCCTACTCTTAAAAACACAGATGTATTTATTCTCCAGGAAATGAACACGATGGCCTCTTATTAATAAATAGGTTAATTTATATCACTGTTGTTGTGTCTAGACAAACGAAATTTTATCCTTAATAATTACAGCGAAGAAGTATTTATGGAGTGGTTAAAATGTCGATACCACTATGACCATAAGAAATACCAGAACTCAGTCAACCAATATAGCATATATGCACGTCAATAAGATGATCCGGTTTTAAATAATGCAACTATCTGTTAACAATGTTTTCTTCAAAACCATCCGCTAATGGTAAATACAATTGTCAAGATCCAGAATTGACAGTATTATTATCAATCATATTACACGTAGATTAAATCTGTTAATTATTACTGTAGCAAAGACAATCATAGAAAAGATTTCTTATAATTTTGCGTATTCATAATAATGTCAATAATTTTGTCGAAAAGATATTTATAAAAAAGAACAGCTGTCGATGTGGCATTGCATTTTCACATCAATATTATAGATATCGTGCTTGTCTGTCTACATTTTTGTCCAGTAAGTCGAGTTGAATATTTGTGCCAACTTTTCCAGACTGCCAGAAGCTGGTGTATGTTCGTTGTATTTGTGATAGCTGCAGAAGTAATTTCTTCGACAAAATACACTCGTCAATATGATAAAGATAACGACAACTGCCGTAAAGTCAACTATTGGACTTGTGGCCAGTATGTTGTGTTGTGTTTTATGTGGCTGGATAATGTCCTTCGACGTTATTTCTGTGGATCTTAAAACAAACTTTAATTTGACTCAGACACAAGGTAAGTACATACATGTTTGACAGAATAAATATCTGGATATTAAAGTGTCGTCCGAAATTAGGTTTTATTAAAAAGTTCTGTTCACCACGTTTTAACGAAGTAATAAAGTCTGTTACAAAAGAAAAACAGTATGCCCTACCTTTAAAATGAACAATATTTAATAGGTAGCCTACATAGCTGACACGAACCCGGAGAAACAGATAGCACTTAACAAAAAAAACTCTGTGTAAAACGTTTTTATTCAAGTCACCACATGATCAGGTTATGTTCACCAAGGTATCGTTCCACAAAACATTCAAACTTAAATTAAAATTAATAACTTTAATACCTTCCAAACTTAAATAGAGAAAGTATTTTGACAGAAGGCCTGAGTAAGACCATACTTTAGTGACTTACCGGAAATCAATTGATATTCAAATTATGTATTTTGTTCCCTTATTTTCAGTGGCGTTGTTGTCCTCAGTGAATGCAGCTGGTTCCTTAGCCTTTGCGGTCTCTGCAATCATCATCGGACTTCTGGGCTTCAAGATCTGTTACGTCATTTCCATAGTTCTGGTGCCATCATCAAGTTTGTTGTTATCTTGGTCAGTAAGCTCTGCTGAGTTTGTCAAAGATTGGACACTTCTATTTGGATGTTTACTGTTGTTCAATTGTTCGGCTTTTATTCTGGCATTACAATGTTGTGTCGGTGTCGGTGTTCTGAAGATTTCCAAACGACATTCCGGCAAGTTGATCTGCTTCTACACGGCTGCCGTCAGTTTTGGAAAATCTTACTATGCCTTTATTCGGGAAGCCTTCTATTCACCAGGCGATCTTCAGAGTTTCTTCCTTACTATGTCAATACCATTCGGGATTGTCACAGTACTTTGTGCCTTTTTCCACCAAGAACCTGTATCTGAAGAGACTGATCCCGAGCAAGAAAAAGAAACTCTACTTGAAGATGATCCACACGATGATGGAAGTGATCAAAAGAAACCTTCTCAAATATCTCCTAAAGATTTACTAACCTCTACTATCCTACAATTAGCTGTGTTTTCAATTAGTATTATACTAAGCTGCACTGTGGCGTTCATGAACAACATTACCATCATATCCCAAGCTGTTGGACTGAGTGATCCCGAATTTATTGTATATGCTTACTCTATATGTGCATTCATTTCTCAAATTGTCTTTGGATTTTTAGTCGATTTTGTGGGGACAATGCGAGGTGTGATAATATTGATATATTTCTTTTACTTTAGTTTCTCTATCGGTATGTTCCTTGGGTTTGTTTGGCTTAACGATGTCAGTATCTACATTATTACTATCATAGCTGCGTTCTGCTCCACGCCAAGTTTACCTATCGGTAAATTACTGCTGCTCATGATTTTCTCTCCCAAAAACTACGTTCCAATCAGTGGTTATTTCAGTCTTATTGCCTGTTTTATCACTGTGTTGCTTCAGTTACTGGGGGGAGTTCTTTACGATACGGCATATTATCGTTTGGAGCTCACTGAGATATTCTGTACCGAGTGTTTTCG
>JAUELC010228828.1:0-10593 GCA_031471745.1 Cryptochiton stelleri | reverse complement strand
GGTCATATGAGTAAAATAATGTTTTTTTCTCTTATTATTTTTCGGATCAACTTAGGATGAGATATTCCGATGATGTAAAGTCTGAGGAGATCGAGCCTGTGTCAAGACGAACTCCAGTGTGTTAGGAATTCACCATTACTGAAGGCTTTACGATGACTTCAACAATACATGTCAAACCTTCACAAGGACCAGAAACCTGCAGAACTTTGTGGAGTCTGGGCGCCCCCAGTGCTCTTCCCTAAGCCTTGCCCCATTGCTCTCCCTAAGCCTTGCCCCAGTGCTCTCCCGTAAGTGGTTGCCCCATTGATCTCCCGTAAGTGTTTCCCCACTGCTCCCCCGTAAGCCGTACCGAAGTGCCCTCTCCTAAGCCTTACCCCGTGTTTCCCCCTAAGCGTTGCCTGCCCACCTGTGACAATATGAAGGGAAGTAATGTTGGTTTGTTTTTGACAGTTCTTCAGCTCTCTCACCTGACAGGTGTCATGTCTTCCTACAGCCCCACCGTCTCATTCTACCTGGATCTTTACCCAAGGGGCGAATACTGGGTGCAGTTTCCGCGTAAACGAGAAAGTGAGTGTATCTACGAGGTGCAAAAAGACGTGACGACCTGCATGGCCGATTATGATTACACAACTGTTAGCAGTACATGGAAATCTAACCCAGGAGATGTGCACTATGTCAAGGTGAATTGTAGAGTCCAGGACTATTTCTTTATTAATCGCTACGTTTGTTTTTGTTCCAATGCCAATCTTTCCAAAGGTAACTCTGAAACTACGTTCCAGGTGTGTCAATTAAGAGAATTACCAGCAGGTGTGTTTGAGCACCTAAACAGTTTAGAGGTTCTGGACTTGTCAGGTAATTATATAATAGAGGCCCATCGTACAAGTTTACGTGGCTTGACTAACTTAACGTACCTGTCGATCAGCGGAAACCCAATCTCGTCATTGCCTCCAGGCGTGCTATGTGGGTTAAACAAGTTACGATTTGTTCACCTGTCTTCAACTGGGTTAACATCTGTACCTGATCTCTATTCCACATGTAATCAAGGTGATGATCTACCTGTTGAATACCTGTTCATGAGTTCAGGTGTACTGAAAATAATTCCACCAGGTGTCTTCCGTAATATGAGTAACTTAATCTGGCTGGATCTCTCCACAAACAAAATCACGGACATACCTGATGGAGCGTTTGATGGAGCCTCGGCGTTACGCGTTTTAAATCTGAGTTACAACGAATTAACGTACCCTCTACCTGATATCTGTAGTTCGTTGCAGGTGTTAAAAGTGTTTAAGTTAAAGAGCTGTGGTTTCTATGCCTGGGACCACAGCAGATTCAAAACCTGTACCAACCTGGAAGATCTGGATCTGTCTGAAAATCAAATAGCCGAGGTTGAAGGAGACTTTTCGTCCACAGCGCATTTAACACGGCTAAACCTTTCACGAAATCGTCTCCAGACAATTGACCCTGGTTTCTCCCTGGGTGTTCTCTCGAAGGTCGTAACTTTAGACCTATCACAGAACTCGCTTCAGGAAATATACCCAACATTTCTTGATAGTTCTTTTAACCTGACTCATTTAAATCTCAGCAAAAATTATCTCTCTGAGAAGAATTTAAACTTGACCGTTCTGTTTAAAAACACAGAATCATTAGTACAGGTCGATCTGTCAAAAAATAACATCAGTGTCTTACCAGCAAACTTCTTAACGAATTTACCAAATTTGGAAATTTTGGACATTTCGGAGAATGAAATAACTGAGATTCATCCGAACAGTTTCATGAGCATTCCAGGCCCAAGAACTCTCTCCTTAGTAGGCAACCACATACAGTCAATCTATAATAACACCTTTTCAAAGCTCACTAACTTGAAGGATTTGGATCTTTCGCGAAATGAAATCTCGTCTGTCGATATTGACGCTTTACCCATGAATTTAGTGCTGGTAAAATTCAACGATAACAAACTTGATGATATACCGGCAGCTTTTCGAGTCCAAAACTTCACAGCCATCGTTCGACTTCATCTTCAGAGAAATAAACTGACATCTTTAGACAGGAATTGCTTTCTCGGTTTCTCATCTTTGAAATTTCTGGATCTGAGTTGGAACAACATTGCCTACATTGATTCGGATACTTTCTTAGAGGCCAGTTTACTGGAAGAATTGCATTTAGAAGGAAATCGGTTGGTGTTAGCAAGAGTTGAGCACTCCAAACCGTTCAGAAATGTGATAAATTTGA
This sequence comes from Cryptochiton stelleri, assembly GCA_031471745.1. NCBI lineage: Eukaryota > Metazoa > Mollusca > Polyplacophora > Chitonida > Mopaliidae > Cryptochiton > Cryptochiton stelleri. The sequence continues at coordinate 8,364 of JAUELC010228828.1, read as the reverse complement.
AACATTTGAACCTTGCTTATAATCGCATATCCGATTTTTCAGGGTTATTTAACAGCATAAAAATCAGTTTACTCCAACTGAAAACGTTAAACTTGACCGGAAATCCGTTGGGAGAGATCAACAAAGCTCAAACGTCTAGACTGGACATGGAGCTTCGAACACTTATACTCAATTGTTGCAACTTGACATATGTGGATGCTCAAGCGTTTTACGGTTTAGCCAAATTGGAATCTGTTTTGATGCAAGAGAACAGCTTGAAAAATTTCCCCCCATTTTTTGTAAACGCTTCTGTCGAGTTTGATTTGTCTGGCAATCCTGTAGAGTGTTCTTGCCACATGAAATGGTTAAAGAAGAACTTCTGGCAGGAGTATGGCACCCAGATAATAGTAGCACTCTATTACGTCAACACATGTAAAAATCTTGTTCACGGTCAAATTTTACCCATCAGAGATGTCAAAGAGAGAGACTTCTTGTGCGAGACAAAACTTAATTGCCCCGAGGACTGCATCTGTTTCGTTGGTTCTGAAGGTTTCCAACCAGACGTTGTGAAAAGCCGAACTGTCTTAAGCCGCTTACCACGCGTCACTTCAGACGTCATAAGAAGACTCTACTTCAGCGGTAACAACTTCCAAGAATCAGGAGACCTTCAAAGGATTCAGCCAAAGCTCCTTTACCACACCAGAGAGTTTTATCTCAACAGCAGTAAAATAAGCGGTCTGAGTAACGACTTCTTCTCCAACCATCCGTTACTTAAAGTTATTAACCTGGAGAACAATCTTATCTCACTCTTACCTGAAAACTGTTTTCAGAATCTTGTCCTGTTGGAAGAATTATACCTGGGACATAATTTCCTGGATATTTTATATTCTAGTACGATCAAACCTCTACAAAGCCTGAAAATTCTGGATCTTCATGGCAACCGTTTTCATTTCATCCATGCGTCCACGACGAACGTCCTTTCGAACCTACCTTCTATACGGCAGATTTATTTGAGTGGTAACCCCTGGTACTGCTCGTGTCCTACCATCTCATTCAGGAAGTGGCTGTCATCAAACGTGTACCTTATCCCTGACTGGTCATCTGTGACCTGCCCTGGAGGCCACAATAGACTCGTGCAAAGCTTATCGGAAAAGGTAGAGTGCAAGAAAGTTCTTCAGAGGGTCTATATTAATCAAGGATCCAAGAGTTTGATTATTGGCTTGTTAATGATGGCTGTCTCCCTGGTTGTCACGGCAACATTCCTCTTCAGGATTCGTAAGACTCTGAAGGCTTTGTTGTTCGTGAAATTTGGTTTTGGTTTTCGACGCTCCGGTTGGGATCCCGATAAGACAAATGACGCTTATGTAATATACAACATTTACAATAAAGAAGGCGAAGCCGAGAGCTGGGTAAACCAGGTTCTTGTGCCAAAGCTCGAGCGGCGGGAACAACCTTACCGAGTCTTTCTCCCTGACCGGGACGTTATGTCTGGCGAGAGTATCGTGGACACGTCGGGCCAGGTTATCTCTGACAGTTGTCGTACAATTGTGGTTGTATCCCAATCATTCCTAACAAGTCAATGGTGTAACCGTACATTCCAAATTGCTTACAGGCACATGCTGCAGAGCAAAAAACATAAACTAATCATCGTCTTTCACGGCAAAATCAAATTAGTTGACCTTGACCCAGTTTTGAAAGTATTTGTAATGATGGGAGATTATTTGAAAACTGACTCTAGATTTTTCTGGCCACGTCTCGTTTTCGAGTTACCTGATCCGAAATTATCCGAGGAGCCTCTTCCTGAAAATGATGTCGGCGTAAGCGAAACTGATGTGATTTTACAAAACGCAGTGGCCTCTGAAGGGTTGGGATTTCTCAATAACAGCCATGTTTAAATCAATTAATTGTCAATCAAACTCAACTGGAGAGAGCTGAATTCAAAATCAATGTTAATTTTGACAAATTTGACAACAATGGTCGGTGTTCTATATGTATTATTGTGCCACAAATATCAAATTTTGACCAACAGTAAAAAAATTTAAAAAGCTGAATTTAAGAGTTGTAAATTCAGTCCAGATTCTTTTCTGAAAATGTGTCTTTGGTACATTGTAGTCTTCCATAATTCTGTGTGCCAAAGTGAAAGGATTTATTATAGATCTGTCCCTGTTTGAGTCAAAGTTAAGAGTTTTTTGTCTTCCTGGCTGTCGTGGATAGCCATGGCTTAGTGTAGCGGGCGTACGTTGACAAAAGCGATGAGAGGAGACGCACGACAAGGGCACAAACCTACATGTACCTTCGCTGCGAACAATATTGTCACTACCTGCTTTTAAAATAGCTAATTTACAACAAAGCTTTGTCGGTTCTAAATGTGTGACGGCTTTACATCTAACAAAATATAGGCTGAAAATAATACGGTTGTTTTGAAAATTGCTGGCCTTCCCCATTTAAGATTGTTTTCTTCCTGGCTGTCATGGATGGCCAGGGGTTAGTATACTTTGTCAGGGCGAGGCGTCGAGTTGGATGCCTGAAGCATTGGTAGTCCAGTGAGGGAACGTAGATCTTGCTCCGTCACTAGTAAACACCGTCTCCGTCGAACATACCTACTATTCCTCTTGAACCTGCCTCGCACTAGGAGACATCATCACTATATGAGTGAAATAACCTTAAGTACAGGGTTAAAAGACATTAAGGAAACAAACAAAGCGTGATTTACAGTGACTTGAATTAATGAACTTTGCAAGTTTAGAATGCAACAACCAATACACGATCTAATTTGAAACCAATAATCAGTGGTTTCCAGTGAGTGCCATGAAGAGTGTTTTCAAAAATTGGCCGTCGCCTGTGATGGGTGTACGTAGTATTCATCTCCTGGTTTTCATAGGTTAAGATCGCTGATCTGAAACCAAAACAATATTAGATGTGATTTATGTAAATTACAACAACCATTCCAAGTTTAAATAATATGTCAAGGGGCCACTTTAACAAAAAATATCGTACGACAAATTTACGTGTAGAGCTAACGTGACGTAATTTTATCGTACAATATTTTTTTTTTCTTACAATATTTTATGAAAGTGGCCCCAGATCTGAAACCACGCATATCCATTCACAATGAATCAAGCGCTTCAAGACGTGAAACAGACTAAAAGGAGTACAAACTCAACAAGTAAAAATTGTTTTTGTATAGATTGTATTTCATGAAGTCCTATTTTGTCTGATACATGATTATAGATTTTTTTTTTTACTTCAGTGCTTTTTTATTTTAATTTTATATTTTTTATTTGTTTCCACTTTTATAAACTAGAGCTTAAATAACATTAGCATTTTACAAGAAAACAACCATATTTTATAATTTGTACCTTCATACCAGTGTTTATTCACCATTTTGCACATAGATATACCCTAAATCACCTAAAAGTTTAACCATAAAATGACTAATTTGCAAGCTATATAAATATATCTCGGAGTCAGGTGACAATTTTGCAGTTAGAGATAACCAGAATTTTACAGAAAACATAAATTTGTTCGCTTACATTGCGATGCTATGGTACTTTCACTTTCACTTTCAAAACTTGCAGAACGGTGACAGTTATTCATGGATGACAATTTAGGTGATATACTATATAACCCAGACTAGCAACTCATTTCTCTTAGAATAGAATAGAATATATTTTATTTAACGTTGATTTTATACCGATTACATTAGCAAAATATGCTAAATATACAAATTTCACATAACAAAGATAGCATAAAATGATATGTAAAAATTACATTAAAAGATATACACAATTTACAGATCATTTAAACATTATTATAATTAAAGTAGCCTGCACAAGCACGAATAACATTTTTTACATAAAAATGTATCATCCCTTAAGTGTAATTCCTATGTGCATTTTAAAATGTGTTCTATATAATATATATTTATTTTTTATTATATAGAAATGAACTGTATTAAGTAAAACGAATTAATGAATGAATGAATGAAGAAAATTTTAAAAAAAAAATCTCCTAAAAATTTCGCAAGTTTCTAAGTAATTTAACATTTTTGGAATCTGGTAATTTCATAACTGCTGATTTTCTCAACAACAACAATTTTATAGAGCTTCCTAAAACTTTAACAGATTTCATAGGGAAAAAAACTTGTCCAATTAATTTTTCAAAATGTTCCCTTACTCTACTAACAGTATTATGAACTTTTATACATGTAGATATTATCATATGTGAAAGGTATAAGGAAAAGAAATTGTATAGTTTTACACATGTTATTTTGGTGCATATGTTACCTTGAGCGTACAGCCTTAATCAATTTGGAGGGACAATGGAGGTGAATTGCCGGAAAGTGTTTTGAAATTTCATTTTGCCCGAATTTTCTCGAAGAGCAAATTTGTCAAAACATGGGCATGTATGTAACAATTCATTCTGACCAGTGTTATTTGTCCAAACAATATAAAATAAGCCTTTGTCATTTTTTGCAGGGTTAAATAATGTTTCTAAAAATATGTCAAATGATTTTTTCCAATGTCATTTGCTGCTATTTGTCAAAATTTCATTTTTCGCCCATGCATGTGACTATTTATTGTGACCAGTGTTACAAATTTTTCTCTCTTCATTTATTACAAATATATATATGTCCAAAGAATATAAACGAAGCCTTTGTCAATTTTGCAGGGTTAAATATTGTTTCTAAAGTTATTCCAAATGATATTTTTAATATCATTTTAAATTCATAAACTGTTGGCACGATTCAGTGCAATCTGATTAAAATCAGATCTAAAATAGCTCCCTGTATATTTGAATGTTGTGTTTTAGATCTGACGACAACCCATAACAAACACGCTGATTGGTTCAGGTAGATGACCAATCACAGAGCAGTTATATCTATCTGTGTATGGAAAAGCTGATCATTTCTGTTGACGAACGAAGTTGTCGATCGCTCGCTGTGACAAAAGAAAGGCAGCATAATAAGCAAACATCGCTTAAATAATACATTTTCTCATGTTTATAACACGCGATTAACAGCAAACATTACAATAACCCTCTTGCTACTTCTCGATTTTTATTTAGATATACCGGTAGCTATTTTAGATCTGATTTTAATCCGATTGGATTCACAGTGTTAACAAATCTCTATATATGGAACAGGCTGGTGGTTAGTAGGAACCTCCTGTGCCCTGTTGCTCTTTAAGCTAAGGGGCATAAACAAAGCTCATAGAGGGCGGTTGAAGGGAGCTTCATATTGCCCAGGTGCTCTCAGCTAAGGGGCAACATGAAGTTGATCTGTTGTGGCGTCCTGTTATGTCCTGCGGTTGTCTTGTATCTTGTTGGTTGCCAGTGGCGTAGGGGGTGGTTTTCTTCACCCATTGGGCTGACACGCCGTCATATAACTTGCAAGGGATGACCGCAATTCATGGTTGAAATTTTAGGGAATTGAGGTATTTAACATTTACATTTAAAGATTCCTTAAAGGTTTCTTAACTACATTGTCGACATATCATTTTAAATTTTTATTCTGTTCTCGAGCTGAAAAAAACAACAACACACGAAATGTTGTATATTTGAACTAATGTTTCTCAGCAAATTATTTTTGCCTTTTTTACGCTTTACACAATCTATCTTCTCACATTCCGTATTTTGTTGCTTTTTTATTAGCATTTTATATTGTTAAATATTTAACATGAGAACGATTTTGGTATTTCATTTGTAATTTGTTGGTTTGACTACATGTTTAGATCTGTTCGTGCCATAGTATAATTTTACATATAGTATAACACTTTTTATATTTTATTTATATTGATACATATTCTTATAAATATATATGAAATTTTTGTTGATGGAGGCAAGCAATTTTTTCTCTCTTCATTTATAAAGGTATTTATATATATTTTTTTTTTTATAAATTAAGAGAGAAAAAATTACTTATCTCCACTGGGATTCGAACCCACGACCTTTGGGCTACAGACCCAACACTCTTCATACTAGTATATACATATATATTATTGTATATATAGGCCTTAAATATGACACTTTTATTGATTTCCATTCTGTCACTAGTTTATTAGGTAAATGCACTTCATTCGGTTTATAAGCTTTAATACTCACTGGGCTGGTGTACTCGCAACATAAACCAGATGTAATTAATACCTTCACAAATAATCTCTTATATGACATGATATTGTTAAATACAACAACTGCTTCATTTACCTGTGGATACAAGTCGGTTGTTGGTAAGCTCTTCCTCAGGTCTGGTGTTCTCTGAGCTAAGGGCCAACACGAAGCCGATCCATTGTGATGGATTATTAGGCTGTGAATTTGGGCACTTTGTCTCATTGCATTATGAGACATCCTGCAATTGTCTTGTATCCTGTTATTGTGTGTTGCCAGTGGTGTCGACGGTGGTTTTCGTCACCCATTTGTCTGGCACGCTATCATAGGAGTGAAATCACCTGAAGTATGGCGTAAAAACCATAAACATACGAATCACATTTTGCGTCCTATCCTTGTTTTATTGTCATTGTTTTATTGTCATTTTTTGTTACCAGTGTTGTGCGGTTTCCATGACCCATTAGACTGGCATGCCCTCATATGAGTGAAATAACCTGAAGTAGGACTTAAAACCTTTCAGAAACACACCACATTCTGCGCCTTGTCCTTGTTTGATACCAGTGTTGTGTGAGGGTGGTTTCATCACCCATTAGGCTGACACGCCGTCTTGAGTGAAATAACCCTAAGTATGACTTAGTAGTCCTAACGAAGTGTGTGTTGTTTGGTCGTCTCACGATATCACTCAGCACTGGAGAAATATTTTTTTTTCTAACAGAACAAAACACTTCACATTTTATGGTTGTGTGAGTGTTGCTATTTACTGTTGGAGTACATCGTCGTCATATAAGTGAAATACCCTTGAGTACAGCGTTAAACACCAATAAATCAACAAAGTGTTGTGCTATAGTTCGTTCGGTCATTTTTTGGTGTAAATTTTCATCATATTTTCAAATGTCCAGTATATTTGATGTTAACCTGTGGTATATTTTTGATGTTTATATTATAAGGTTTTACGACATTGATTCTAAAGTAAAAGGTTGTGAGACAGAATTAGTTAAGTACTTTATTGTTCCACTACTGATATTTGTGTAATGTTTTCCCCAAATGTTTCTGTTTTCCAATTGACATTTAAACTATCTTAGTTAACTTGTTTAGAAACATTTAGAAGTTAAAGCACCAAACATAACAGCTGACGGTCGGAGGGCACTCCCTGTTGCCCTGGTGCTCTCAGAGCTAAGGGGAAACAGGAAGCCGATCCGTTTGTAGCGTCTAGCACTGTGAATTTGCACAATTTGTCTTATTGCACCATGTATTGCGTCCTGTGATTGTCTTGTATCATATCATTGTTTGTTGCCAGTGATGCCGAGTGTGTTTTCTTGCACCCACTTAGCTGGCATGCCGTCATATGAGTGAAATAACATTAAGTACGGCGTAAAACCTCAATGAAAAAAAGAAACAAACCAGAAATAAGACGGGTTGTTGATAGGAGCTCCCTGACGCCCTCTTAGGTTAGCTGATCTGTTGTGGTGGCTGACACTGTAAGCTTCTTTATTGCCACAAGTTCTTGCGTCCTTTACTCGTCCTTGATAATTGACAGTGATTTTGATTATGGTTTACTTCCCCCTTTCTGCTGGCACATCAACATGTGAGTGAAAAACGGTGTAAAAGTAAAACCCCAAACAAACACATTCCTCTCACCTTTACGCTCCTGAAGCAGCGGTGTCTTTGATGTCAAACTACCTTGTTGATTTAAGTACAAACCTCTGCTTCAGGTGCGTACTCACCATGGGCTCAACAAAACCCCCAAAAACTTTAAAATGTTACCCACTTTTTAAGATTTGGAGGTTTTGAATATTAATTCTACCTTTTATTCATTCTATAATTAATGTTATTGGCAATGTTTAAAATTTGATAGTTAATATATATATATATATATTGTATTTTGAAAAAAATTACCTTTGATGTTGTATTCTATTAATGTTAAATTATTCACTCACTTCTACCTCCTAACTAATATGTTACGCACCTTTCTATTGGATACAGTTGTGGTTATGTTTCTTGTGTGTTTGTTACGTGGCCTCTGATTGGCTGTCTGTTTCGTGGACATTCGTTACGGGTGTTCCCCCTGTTTGTCAATGTTTGTATGTTAATGGTAGGTGTTGATTGTAAATGTAGAATCTCACAATAATGTAAGTAGGTATATTTATCTATGTTCTTGAACATTTTGGACACTCTTTTATTCTGTTGCCCTGGTGCTCTCAGCGCTAAGGGGCAACAATAAGCTGTTGTGGCGTCCTGTTATGTCTTGTGATTGTCTTGTATCTTGTCATTGTTTGTTGC
>JAUELC010228717.1:0-10594 GCA_031471745.1 Cryptochiton stelleri | reverse complement strand
GACAATCGACCAAGCAGATTGCAGTATGCAAATAAGTAACAGGCTGAACGAAATGAAAGTCAAACTTGAGTAGTATATTCGTATGATGAACACTGACAGCAAATTTGAATAAAATCCGATCACCCTTTCAAAAGTTAGACCAGGGAATATGAATAAGGACAGACGGATGGACGGACAAGCCGATTACTATAGGACACCTGCATCTTTCGATGCGGGACCCTAAAAAATAATTTAAAAGAATGTCAAATTAAAGACAGAATGGCTTTGTTGAATCAACCCTTGGACACATGGATGTAGTTGGGCTATAATTCACTAACTCATCAGCCAAATACAAATCTTACAAACATTGACACGCACCGATCAGCTATGAAGAAAAATAAATTAAAAGAATATCAAAATTTGTCATAAGTAAAAATTCACTATGACCAACCAGCCGTTTCATGGAGACTATTTATAAATGTAGTCTTGACAAAGTTTTCTTCATTCGCTTGGTGATCAGCAGGCTGAAAATCTTAAAAAAACACTGACATACACATGCACAGATCAACTTATATTAGAGAAAAAAAAACATTAAAAGAATATTACATTAAACTTTGTCTTAAGTCTGTTTGATTAGTGTTTTATCTATTTTCACTTTACATATATGATGGCTGTGAACTCCAACAGTGACACTGACACAACCATAAAGATATAAAGTGTCCTGCTCTGTTGGAAATTTAATATTCCTCCAGGGCTAACTGGCATTATGTTATACTTTGAACAGTGCCCAGAGCCAGAGGACTTTTCTTTAGTCAGGCATTGCTCTGTTGAATCAGCCCATTCTCTAATACATTTTCTGTGATAAAAATATCTTTAATTCACTTACTTATCGACCAGCTGCAAATCTGACAACCCCTGACACGCACAGATCTACAAACTGATTAGACTGAGAAATCCAGGGCAGTAATTGATAGTGATCAAGTGTAAATCATCCATAAATTATAGCTGTAATCTAATTTAACAGGTATGTATGGTATTCAAGGTACATATAAAAAAAGATTAAGATTAGAATGTGATTTTTACGGAGTACAATGCTCACTATTCTTTACATTGTATTCAGATGGGATGAGCAGTGCAAAGGTCAAATATGACGCACATGTAAAATTGCTTAAAAACAATGAAATTCTCCCTTTTTCAATGTTCAATGACTTACAACGAGTAATCTACAAAATCTGGTGATTTTTTTCAATCATCGCTCAAATGACTTTGCAATAGACAAAGGTTGTTATACTATCATTTCTATTGTTCTGCTTTGTGTTTAACATAGTATTCAAGAGGGTACATGTATTCCGCTCGGAAAGCCAGTGTTTTTGTACTGTAGGTAAGTTCGAAACTGTGTAAAAAATAGACGTAGCATCTTAAAAGGTGCACCTACACCTCAGCCTCCAGTATTTTATTAATTCCAGAATTTCTGAATTCATGGAGTTTTAACAAAACCATTCAGCACTGAATATATTCTTAATGTAGAAGAATGCTGGTTCACTCCTCTATTTTACTCTTTTGGAGACATGTTAAAAAATGATGATTTTGTTGTTTTGTATAATAATTGTCAGTTTTGAGGTGATAAATAGCACGTTTTGAAGTTTGTTTATTTGATTGGTGTTTAACAAATTAATGTAGTACTCAAGGGTATTTCACTTATATGACAACGGATTATCCACTTCTTACTCTGCCTTACTAATTACAATGGAAAATCGAGGAGGTTTACACCACCCACCGTAGCGGGAGTAACCTCGTGTGACACCGTCAAATACCTGTGGTCGACTGCTGTTATGAAGTTATTTGTGTATAGAATGAGTATAGATAAATACATTAGTAAGAGAGCAAACAGAGTTATACTGAGAGTCATTACATAGCAGCCGTTTAAATTTGAATTAGCTCATACTAGTAAATAAGTATGTTGTACAAACAAGTTTTGAGTCATTTTGTGCAGAAACTCACTAAACTATCCCTGTTTGCTAGAGTGATTTATCATTGTTCGTTGTCAATATTCTCAGAGAGGACAAACTGGATTAAAAACCCTCAGGCAAAACAACAACAACAATGATGTTAATTTAAATTTACCTCATCAGCTAATTAGAAGATGAGTGGCTTAAAAAGTATGTTTTTAACAACCTTGATTTTCACCGTCTTAATAACTTTTATATAAGTTCATGATCTAGAACAAAGCAATTCTACTTTAGGGTGCCTATGTCGGTGTTATACACAAAGCCTGATTGTCAATCTCAATTTGTTGAGAGAAGACAGGTAGCTCAGTTGTAGAGCAATGTAAAGTAAGTAGCAGCTTCTGTTTGCACTTAGTCACATTGGAATGTATATAATTATATATCTTTATTTCATGAGGGTAAATATCTTCCTTACTGTTCTCAAAAATGTCAGTACTAATTTGGTGAATGCATTATTCAAAATTCCACTTTCTTTAGCTGCATGTACCAAAGTCAAACAAAACTCGTACGAGACACTGTCTGCCACTCATCTATAATACAGGAATCCAAGGGTACATTTTATAAAACTGTATAAAAGTTGACCAAAAACAGGAGCCAAGGAGAATGAGCTGTCCAACACGCACTGAGGCACAGCCGCGGGCCCACATGACCAAAGACACCCGGTCAATCCCAATACACATTGTACTGCCGCCAGCCCAACCAGTAGAGGATCCAGCAGGAAAGCAACAATTCCTTGTTTTAAAGGCTTAATACTGACTAATAGCTACTAATAGCTGAGGATTGACCCCATAGGCTACCCATTACTACAAGGCCATCTTAATTGAATAAAACAACATGTGTATCTTGTATAAATTAATATTAAAGCCTCAGACTTACCTTGTACTTGCACCTGTAATCTTCGGACGACTGACTGAGTACAAGCTGTACAATATTGTTCAGTTATGTGGAACAGAGCGGTGATTTAAGCTAAAAATACCTGTCAGAAATTAGACCTATTCTTAAAATGACAGGTAACTCAGTGTCATTGTGAAAGTTTTTATGATAAATGATTGGTCCTTTACTTACTTTGATATACCTTAATGTAACTGGTGTGCAGGTGTAAACTGGTGTGACCTTATAGTAACAATAACAAGGTGATAAGTACTATTATGGTTTAATAAACACAGTTAAGAAAACATGCACTTAAGTCCATGTATTTTATTGGATTGTGAGATATAAAATGTATTACTACTAGTAAATATCTACAAGTAGTCTGTTCAATCAGTTTAAAATTTCATCCATAACAAAAAAGATATTATGTTTTGAATTGAATTAAATTCTTTATTTTAAGCGGGTATTAGAGGAGGGGTAGTCACAAATTGGCAAGGCTTCACCAGTTAACATTCAATCAGTAAGTAACTTAATGGGATTGTTCGTTACGCATCTTTTCAAAGGGTGTCATGTGAAGTTCATGATCCTCGGTAGTATTCTCTTAATTGTTTCATTAATAAACTGTAGCACACATCTACCAAAGAAGTTTGGGCAAAACTCAAATGTCATATATAAAGCATAAATATCACTGAAGCTGTTCTTATTTTCCTTTACAAGTCACAACATTGGAAAGCAGCCAACACTATTTCGCTTATTCACAAAGTCATAATATACGGTCAGGGTATTATATTTCAGAGATTACCTTTAATTACATCCTAACAGAGTCGTTAGGTAGAAATCAAACAAACCAGGTTAATCGAGACCAATTAAACAAAGTCAAAATGATACACTATTTTGGTAACTTTACACAGCCATACATGTACATTTCGTTCAACCCTTTAACCTCTAATGTACATTCAGTAACAGAACAATGCTGCACCTAAACTTAATCAGGTCTGTCAAAAATACATGTTAGTGGGAGTCTCAAATAACCCTGAATCATGAACGTCTCTTTAAAATAAAAATTATAATAAGATATATTCACCCATGTGAAATAATGAATCCATGACAATTACTCCGGCGATAATTGCTCTTATGACAATTGTTACGGTGACAATTGTTCCGGCGCCATTTGCTCAGACTCAAATATTGACCTGCTGTATTGGGTACCATCCCTGGTGAAAAGTTTCGTCAGAGCAATTGTCGCCGGAGCATACGTCGCCGGACCGATTGTCGCGACTTGACCACAATAACATATTGATTGATTGGTGTTTAACATCGTGCTTAAGGGAATTTCACTTAAATGACGATACTGCTTCGTGTTGCCCTGGTGCCCTTGAAACGAAGGGGCAACAAGAAGTTGTTGTGGCGTCCTGTTATGTCCTGTGTCTTGTAATTGTTGGTTGCCAGTGGCATCGGGGGTGGTTTCCTTCACCCATTGGGCTGGCACGCCGTCATATAAGTGAAATAACCTTATGTATGGCGTAAAACCCCAATCAAACAAAAACAAACCAATAGTAAATACATGTAGCTACATGTACACTAACACAACCAGAAAACGTTTAGTGTTTTGCTGCGTCGGAAAAATAATCTTCCTACAGTGTTAAGTGAAGACAGCATGATTGTGCTTGGAACATGCTGACCACAATAACAAAAGATTCTAACTACAGTCAAATGTAAATATGTATACTAAGCTTCAATTTTCTGGATCATTTACACATGTATAGGAGTTTGCTTGTTTTGTTTTACACTGCATTGGAGGTAACTTCACTTGTATAACAGTAGTGCTAGCATAATTGGTGGAGGATATTGAGAGTAATGTTAAGAACAAACTATGCTACTTTGATGTCCCGGTGTCTGTTTAGGTTGCACTCTATCAAGAGCATCTCTAGCTTAGTCGGTAGAAGTTTGGCCATGTAAGCGAAGGACCTGAATCGTGGTGGAAGCATCCAGATATTTCTACCTAGATTTTCTAAATATATTTTAATATTTTCTGCAACTGGACTAAAGCCAGGATTCTCAAAATATTTTGAAATTTGATGCCAGAAAACCAGTTGATAAAATACACCAGATAGAAATCATATGGAAAAAAGAAAACTTGTAATGTGCTAATTGGCAAAGATGTAAAAAGGTTTTTAACAGTGATATGATAGGCCCTGAACTGCCTGAAATGCGCAAGGAAAATTCACCGCTGGGTTTGTTTCTAGACAGATATTGTTGATGAGTTACAGACAAATCTTTTATGGGATAATGTGTGGAATCCCTATCAGTTACATTAGATTGCAGATCTGGGGCTTCTTCCTGGAAAGACAACTAAGCTATCTAGTGAATGAGATTGCTTCCAGGCATAGACTGTAAACATGGCGCTGTATCACCTAAAAGGGAGGAATGCAGACCTCAAAGCTCACGCACATGATTGAAATCTCATGTGGGTGATTTAGATCCCCAGATGGTTCTTTATTTTTGGTACATTTCAAGGGATTACTCCTATTGCACGATAGTACTTAACATCAAATAAAGTATTCCCCAAATAAAATGTTCCTCATACATAAAAATTATGAAATGTAGAGAAAGAGAAATGTGCGCGCCTTCACCAGGGATCGCATAGTTATGGTCTATGGGTCCCAAATAAATGAACTTTTCTTGAACGTCCAGCATTTTATTAATAATGAAATTTTGCAAGAATATTAACTTGGGATGTTTTTAGCCTTCAAGCTATTTGGAAGCTTTTAATGTCATATGAATAGCCCTTCTATTCATATTGGTCTAATCTTAAAAGATCAATAGTTTACAATTCCCCCCTGCCTTAATTCTCATCAATGTTTCCAATCATTCTGAGTTCAGAAATTCCTGACTTACAATTCAACCCTGCCTTAATTATCATCAATGTTTCCTATCAGTCTGCCTACAGAAATTCTTGAGTTGGGGTACATGTATGTTTGTTTTAGTGTTGTCTCGGACAAAGAAGCTACTGTTACAGATAAGAAAGGTAACTCTAAACTTTGTTTCCAACAACAAACCCTAGAAAAACTGCTTCTGGGCAAAGCCTTAAAAAGATACAACAGAGATATGACAGACTGAACTTGAGACAAGAGATGTGCAGGTTAAAAGTATAGTCATTCTGAGGTTGTTTCTGGTCTGATATCACACAGCTGACTTATCTGATAGCTAGAGGAATCCTCAACATCTTCTTTCAGGAACACAAAAGGCACTTGGTAGAAAGACCATATGGCCCCAAAAGCTTTTTTACAGGTGAATACTACCCAAAGTAAGCACAGGGTATCACTGTTAGCAAATTCCATCAGTAGATGTGCATGTAGACGAAGTCAAAGAAGGTACTGTCACTGATGATGGTAATTTTGTTCACAGAAACCTATCCTTGTTCAGGTGTCTTATCTATGAGAATCAACATTGGACCAATCAGATATATACATATATTTTTTTTTTGTGTGGGGGGGGGGGGCCTCAAATCAACCTATACTTTTTTTATTTTGTACAGGTATGCACTGTTATTGCAAAGGTGAACTATTCCTTATTAACTGCCATATCTTTATCATTAAATTGTATTAAGAAAGATAGATGTTGATGTTTAATATTACCACTGAGAAAGCGTTAGGAACATTTAAATCATTAAATCATCTTTTTCTAAGAACAGAGAATGGAATTCTGCTTTCACATTGGTTAACCAGAGGTGTAGCGCACATATGCAATGTTCTTTTATACAGTTGTTATTTTTTGTGAACGTATATTTCCTTAAGAGTTTTGTACAAAGGTAACTCAATCATCATTAATCTAAAGAAAGACATTATATGACAGGTTGTCAGATTGGACAGTCATCTTCTTGTCATATAAAACATCTATTCTAGTTACCATAAAACTCACCTGTATTAATGGGTCGTCTCGTCAGGTGTACAGTATAGTAATGACAGATGAAGTGGCAAAACTTGTACCAGGTTCCGGTTATTTACTTTCCTTAATGTACATTCCAGTTCACTCACTGCACAAGACTGTCACTGCAAATAAAAACAAACAAGGTTACACATCTTGTTTCTTCATACCCTAATTTGTAAATGAAATGTATACATTAATGTATTTTCTATTCTACAAATAGAGAAAATAGGTACATGTTAGTATTCATGCTCATTTGCAGAGCTTTCCATGTATAACACTCTTGCCCAAATATCTGCATGAGCTGGTTTTATTGGGGTTTTACGCCATACTTAATATTATTTCACTTATATGTTGGCGTGCCAGCCCAATGGGGGAAGGAAATCACCCCCGACGCCACTGGCAACAAACAATGACAAGATACTATACAACCACAGGACATAACAGGATGCCACAAACAGATCGGCTTCGTGTTGACCCTTAGCTCTCCAACCGCCCGCTGGTATACAGTATTTCACTGCTTATCTAAGCTGATGCTGAATGTTTATGTTTGGACCTGTAAGGAGTCTGCGCATCAAATTTTTCAAAAGACTTGATGCAGTGTGCATCCGCAACATTTAGTCAGTAGTGTTGTTCAATGTTCATTACAGATGAGCTAGGCTGCTCATATATTGATGTAGTCTTCATTTTTTTTAGTTTGATTTTTTAAAAATATTTTTGATAATATCTGTAACTGAGAAAAACATTTGCTAAAAAACTCTTCTACTGTCAAAGATAATTACAAATTAAGTTTTTTTGTGTATTATAAATTAAAATTGACAACCCATTTTCTATCCTGTGCGACCATTTCAAGCTAGTCTACAGTTTCCTATTTTCAAAATGACAGTATTTGAGTAATAGGCCCACATCCACATGTATATACAACTTTTTTTAAAATTCTAGTCCCACACAATTAATTAATTATATTATATCATTATGTACGACATCAATTTACTAACAGCAAATTCACCACAAATAATGTATTTTACAGTAAATATATAACCTGTACACCTGGCATTGATTGTTACGTTGATTCTTGGTAAAAAAAATAACATTTTCACACATGATGAAGGACTATACCATATGACAAATAAATGTGTTTGTTTGTTTGTTTGATTGGGCTTTTACGCTGTACTCAAGGTTATTTCACTCATATGACGGCGTGCCAGCCCAATGGGTGAAGGAAACCACCCCGACGCCACTGGCAACAAACTATGACAAGATACAAGACAATCCCAGGACAAAACAGGACGCCACAACAGCTTCTCTTTGACCCTTAGCTCTGAGAGAAGCATGCACAAGATATTAGACAATCACAAGAATTTGGTGCAACAAAGGAAGCCAAATTACGGTACAAGATACATGTACCACAATAAATCCGCTTAGTGTTGGTCCTTAGCTTGGAGAGCACAAGGGGACAGAAAGCTCTCACCAATGCTTACATTAAGATCCTGGGAGTTATAAAATATCATTAAATAAATCAGAAGTGAAGTTTATCCTGTTTCTTTACCTCATCTTGTGGTAACTGATCTTTGTACTCCTCCATTTTACTCTCGGTATCATGTATAATTCCTTCAGCCTGGTTCACCGCTTCTACCACATCCTAAACAACCAACAAACATATACTGTAGTTCATCTTAAGTGACATTAATAGCCACACTAACAATAAAATGTGAAGTGTTTTGCTCTGTTGGAAAAATAATGGTGCTCCAGTGCTAAGAAAAGACAGCATGACTACGCTCTAAAAAAGCTGCCCTAAGCAAGAGTGCGAACAAATCCATTAAAAATCTAGTTGGTTTTTTTTTTTTCTGGTAAAGGTGCATTACACATGTCATACATTTGGTAAAAACAAGCATTTAACAGACCAATCAAATTGCTGGTTCTTAAGAGATTGTATTATGCTTATTGATTGGTCCAAAAAGCTTCTTTCATGTTCATTCATGTGAACTGAACCACTTTCAATGAAATCCGCTGAAAATTCCCATTCCTGCATAAATTCATGTTATGTCCAATTAATTTGACAATTCGGAAGAATGCTGTGTCCATCAACAGTTTCCTGTAACTAGGTAATTTATTTAACATAAGTACATATTACAGACATAAAATGTATTGACACTCATAAAAAATACAACATTCATCAATATTTTCAAAACAATGTTTAAAAGTAAACTGACCCCACTGTTCAACCCAGAAGTCCTTTTTACAAAGTAGTTTTAGATTAAATTCACTCAAGTTGAGTATTATACACATATGACATGGGGGTTTTAAAACTTATTAAAACATTAAACTTCTAATTTTGCCTTCAGTCAGGAATGGGTTTTTTTGGAGTCTGTCCTATTGACAACTGTAAATTCTAACCTTTTTCTTCTTATCTTCCTCAGCATACTTCTCTGCATTCTTCACCATGTTTTCTATTTCATCTTTACTTAACCCTCCTGATGACTGAATCACAACTGAAAACAAAAACCCATAAGTTCTTATTACATAAAATGACCATGTGCACATCTTCTGACATACAGAAAAGTTGGTAGCAAGTAGTACATTGTATGAGAGAAGTTGATGTTTGTTTCATTGGGGCTTTACACCATACTTATTAGAAGGTTATTTTACTCATGACGGATGATACATTTATACTATTTCTTCAAAGCCGGACAGTTTAAAATGAGTTATTTGTTCAATTTGTTTGTTATTTTCATTTCAAAGCGTGGGTTGACTGGTGCGATGAATAGTTTTCGCAAATCGGCTCAGCATTGTGAATGAATGTAAAGGACCGCCAATGACCAAATGATAAATATCAATAGTTGGAGGCCTTTAAAAAGGACTAGGGTATTTCACTTATAGGACGGCGGTGTGCTGCAGCAGTAAAGAGTAACACATTCACAACTCCACTGCTTAGTAAAGACAGCCTGACTACCCTCTGAACACGACACCCTTAGACAGAGGGGTCTAAGCGAAGACGGCCTGACTACGCTCTGAACATGCTGCCCTTAGACAGAGGGGTCTAAGCGAAGACAGCCTGACTACGCTCGGAACATGCCACCCTTAGACAGAGGGGTCTTAACGAAGACAGCCTGACTACGCTCTGAAAATGCTGCCCTTAGACAGAGGGGTCTAAGCGAAGACAGCCTGACTATGCTCTGAACATTCTGCCTTTAGCCAGAGGGGTCTAAGCGAAGGTAGTCGGACTACGCTCTGAACATGCCACCTTTAGACAGAGGGGTCTAAGCGAAGACAGCCTGAATATGCTCTGAACATGCCACCCTTAGACAGAGGGGTCTAAGTGAAGACAGCCTGGCTACGCTCTGAACATGCTGCCCTTAGACAGAGGGGTCAAAGCGAAGACAACCTGGCTACGCTCTGAACATCCCACCCTTAGACAGAGGGGTCTAAGTAAAGACAACCTGACTACGCTCTGAACATGCTGCCCTTAGACAGAGGGGTCTAAGAAAAGACAACCTGGCTACGCTCTGAACATGCCGCCCTTAGACAGAGGGGTCTAAGCGAAGACAGCCTGAATATGCTCTGAACATGCCACCCTTAGACAGAGGGGTCTAAGCGAAGACAGCCTGAATATGCTCTGAACATGCCACCCTTAGCCAGAGGGGTCTAAGTGAAGACAGCCTGGCTACGCTCTGAACATGCTGCCCTTAGCCAGAGGGGTCAAAGCGAAGACAACCTGGCTACGCTCTGAACATGCCACCCTTAGACAGAGGGGTCTAAGTAAAGACAACCTGACTACGCTCTGAACATGCTGCCCTTAGACAGAGGGGTCT